>MCFE01000059.1:0-194855 GCA_002104905.1 Basidiobolus meristosporus CBS 931.73 | reverse complement strand
CCCCTAACCCTAACCCTAACCCTAACCCTAACCCTAACCCTAACCCTAACCCTAACCCTAACCCTAACCCTAACCCTAACCCTAACCCTAACCCTAACCCTAACCCTAACCCTAACCCTAACCCTAACCCTAACCCTAACCCTAACCCTAACCCTAACCCTAACCCTAACCCTAACCCTAACCCTAACCCTAACCCTAAATTTTCCTAACCCAGGAATAATCCATCCATCTACCCTTGTCCATCCATCTATAAATTCTGACTTCTGGAATTTTTGCTCCTTCCTTCTCTTCTCCCTGCTAATTTTCCTAACCCAGGAATAATCCATCCATCTACCCTTGTCCATCCATCTATAAATTCTGACTTCTGGAATTTTTGCTCCTTCCTTCTCTTCTCCCTGCTAATTTTCCTAACCCAGGAATAATCCATCCATCTACCCTTGTCCATCCATCTATAAATTCTGACTTCTGGAATTTTTGCTCCTTCCTTCTCTTCTCCCTGCTAATTTTCCTAACCCAGGAATAATCCATCCATCTACCCTTGTCCATCCATCTATAAATTCTGACTTCTGGAATTTTTGCTCCTTCCTTCTCTTCTCCCTGCTAATTTTCCCACCCACCCACCCCATCTTACCCTCTTCTTCTTATTTCTTATGCCTTCACTCCATTCCCTTCAGGTTTCCTTCCTTGAGGAAAGGCTTGCACTTGTTGAAGCTGAAAATGCTTTACTCAAGAAACAAGTTCAAAAGCTGTTTTCTGCCTTCTCTGATCTGCAAGAATCTATTGTCTCTCTGCCAGCTGTTCCTGTCAACAAGACTCCCCAAGAATCATCTGCTCCTGCTCACTCTTCCTACTGTGAAGCTGTCAAAAAGCCTGTTACTGCTTCCTCAAGACATCCTGCTGCTCCTCCCAAGACTAAAAGAAAGTTTCCTGCTACTTCTGATTTGCCTCCTGCTACTGACTGGGCTGTCTGCTACTTTGCCAATGTGGAGTTCATTCCTATATCTGAGCATAGGATGTATCTCAAACAACAAGGTTACAATTTATCCAAGATTGTTAACATGAGATTTATCAACAATCACACTCTGGAGGTAGTACTTGACAAAAGTATAGCTAAAGAGTTCTCTCAAAATGTCTCTGACCAGCTTTACTGGGAACCTACTGACCATGCCTTTAAAGAGTTTCCTGATTCTCCAGTTTACAAGACCTTCTCTTTAGAGGAATCTCTGCTCTCAAGATTCACTTCACTTATCAAAAACTCCCCTTCACCTGCTGTTACCCACTTCCTCAAAGATTATTATATCTCTCAAGCTTATCTACTTCACTCCCCCATGAACCTGAATTCCAGTGTACTCTGGGATACTGCCTTAACTCTAGCTTAGATTTATTCATATTCAACTTAGTGTTTACTTTGGGAATCTTCTATTCCCAGCTGGCTTCTTTATTTGTAGTTAGACTTGTCTGCAATCAAATAAAGATTTCACCTACCTTGGTGACTTTCCCTCCCCTAACCCTTCCATACCCATGGTTGTGGGTTCAAATCCTAGATCCAGCAAAATTTAATTAATAAATTGATGTGTGCTCATTGGGAGATGGCTTAATCAACCATCGGGCAAAGTAAAGGCTCTGATTGGCTGAAATCCTTGAAATGCTAATTGGCCAGATTTGCCTAGTAAATTTGGCCAGTGATTGCCCAGAAATTCCTCTCAGTTCCCCCAGTCTACTGGCCATTCCGGCCACAATTCAGCTACCGCAAACCAGTATAAGTTAGCTCAGATATACTCAGATTCTCACTTCTCAGGCCTGGCTTTCCAGGAAACCTCTCTCAGACCTAGCTAACTAGGAAATATAGTACCACTCATCCTCTCAACACTCAGACCTGGCTTACCAGGAAGATATCTCTCAGACCTAGCTTTCTAGGAATTACTTCAGATTTACTTGGCTTCTTTAGATACTTGTCATAAGTAAATAAAGATTTCACCACTTGGTGACTTTCCTCCCCCCCTAACCCTAAGTCAACATGGGATTGACTCAAAGCTCCACCTGAATAATAGGATCCGTCTTGCCCAACAGGCTCTCAAAAAGCTTCTGGTAGTAGTCACTCCAGACACTCCAATTCAAAAGATCCCTATACTTCTGAAGCAGTATGTACTGCCGGTACTTGAATTTGGTCTCCACATTATACCCCTAATCTCCAGAGCGCTTCACTGCCTGGATAAATTTCTCCATCAGTGTATCAGATCCTTGGTACCTTATCTTCCAGTATCTCCCTATATCCATGCAACTAATGGAGCCTTTGGGTTCTACCCATACCAAATCTGAATGATCTATCTCTGTGCTTCCTTCCTGGTCAAACTTCAGATATCACATAACCCCTCCATCAAACAATGGCTTCAAACTAACTCCTCCCTGAAATCTTCTTGCTGGCACACCCTGGTTGGCTCTGCTGTAGTAACAGAGCTTGCTTCAAAACTTCAAAAAGCTGAGAAACCAAGACTACTGGCTCAGGACCATCTAAGATCTATGTGGCAGTGCTACTTACAAGTCCACACACCTTTCCTACTACAACTAATCCCAGGCTGGGTTCCAGTCTTGGATTATATTGATCAGAAACATCTACAATTTGTACTTCCCCAAAACCCCTGAATTTTATATTTACCCCTGATGAGCTTTACTTTATTGAAACAAACATTAGAGATGAAACAAAACATAAATTAGATTACTTATTAAAGAGGTTCTAGACCTCTTAATTGGCTTCTTTATTTGTACTTAGATTAGTTCTTAACTCAAATAAAGATTTCACCAACTTGGTGACTTTCCCTCCACTAACCCTTGTCTGCAATAAAATAAAGATTTCACCTACCTTGGTGACTTTCCTTCCCCTAACCCTAAATATTAGACCAGAACTTCTCTGCTAATATTTCTGTCACCCTTGACAATTCTAAGATTCTGTGCTTAGTTATCACTTAGGTTCAGTTAACTCATTGAAGAGTTTTATTACACCTTTCTCTTGGATACAACAGTTGCCATCATTGATCAGTATTGAAACTAAAGGGGAACCCAGAAGGTATCAGAAAACTCCTCTTCTGGGAGGAAGTGATGTTGTGGATCAGCATTTAAAATTTAGCCAATTTTATTCTGTTAAATATTCTAGTACCCTAACTATTTTTTCCTAACCCAAATGTACCTAATCCCAGTTATGGCTTATTTTTTCACTACTTAGAGTCTATTTTTAGCCATCACACCTATCAATTTTCATGTGGTCATTATGTCCTCAACTGATCTGCTAAACCTTTCCAGGTGATAAGTCATCTGAGATCCACCCAACCACATAGCAGTTTCCAGGACATCAGCTGATTAATGATGCAATTTTCATTTGTCTTATGTGCCTATCAACATCCAAACTAATTTCAATTAGTCCAGTTTCTTGGCACTCACTATTTCAACTTGATCAGAGAAGTATAAATAAAGCTTACTGAACCTTTTGGTTTAGTGTGTGTCTCAACAAAATTAAGCATTCAACACTTCCATTCTAGCTTCCACCCAGGCCTAGCATATCTAAGCACTCCTAAGAATGCAATGCCTAGCCTGCATAGCAAACCAACTCTGTTGCCTTTATAGCCAAACCCAGCTATATACAACACCAATATTGTGTTGTAAAAATTTGCAATTCCACCTGAATATTCACCTAACTTGGTTACTTAGATCATTACCTTCAAACCCTAGAGAATACTGACCAAATTCCTTGTTGGGATTTACTTAGAATATTTTCACCAAAATACCAGGTACCCAGAACATGAAAATTCTCAAAGTTGTCCAAACAGCCCAAACTTTGCACACATGTTCTTGGGACCTTCCTTAACCCATTCTACATGTTTGTAATGCCAAGACCAGGTAAAAGTATTAATTCTACTTTTACTTTCAATGAATCATTAAGTGAAAACCACATAATCTACTTGTTCTCCCAACCACTTCCAATATCTCCAAAACTCTTACTACATATTGGACCAGAATCTCTCTGCTATTATTTCTGTCATTCTTTGACAATTCTAAGATTGTACACTTAATTGTCCCTTTGGTTCAGCTAAACCATTCAAGAGTGTTATTACACTTTTCTCTTGGATACATCAACTATCATCTCTCCTTATTAACTTACCTACATATTCCCCTCAGCTACACACTCTTGTATCAAAGCTACAACAGTAGTGCTGGCTTCTTTGTTTCAACTGAGATAAAGATTTCCCCTGTTGGTGACTGACTCCCCCCTAACCTTCCCCTTATCAGTGTTGCTCACATATCATTCCTACCCCTCTTGCTACCCCCCTTCCCATTGAACAGTGTCTTGAGCACCAATGAACTATCATCTCTCCGTATTAACTTACCTTCCAATTCCCCTCAGCTACAACAGTAGTGCTGGCTTCTTTGATTTAACTGAAATAAAGATTTTGCCTGTTGGTGACTGTCTCCCTCCTTGCCAAAATTAAAAACAGTGTTTAATGTTGACAGTACACCTCTGCATGCTATTGCTGTATGCAGTTCAAAATATAAGTCTTGGTAAAGTACTACTGTGGCACTTAAAAGTATAGAGTTAAGAGAATACAATCTTCTAGTTCTTGCAATCATCACAAATGTTTTTTGAATTCCCGCAAATTTCTGGAGTTTCCTTTGCTGCCTCCTCAACTGGTGTTTCACTTTGATAGCAGTATCCCAAAGGCCTCTTTCCTGAAGTGGCATGTGAAATTTTACCTTACAACCCTGGTTGTTAGAGTTTTCAGACTATTTTGGGAGCAAGAAAAGTTCTACCATTAGCAGCAGTAGCCATTTTGGAGAGTGATAGCATGGGGTCCATAATATTTTATGAGAGTTTTGGGCATATTGGCTACGATTGGAAGAACTACAAGTTAATGGACTTTACGTAATGCATCATTAAATGAATACGTAGTCTTATACTGTAGCAAGATCCAACCTTTGTTCTTTTTGAAACTTATTTATTAAGAACATGTTCGAGGGGTCAGAAGTCAAATATTATGATTATATACAATACAATAGCAAAAACATGAACATTTGTGTGATTTGGTAATATCAAGGCTAAGCTTCCATGCCGATTTCAACACTCATATCCCTTAGACAGGTATTGACACATTCCATGATATCAATCCGCTTCACTGGTTTTGATAGATAGGCATTCATTCCCACTTCAAAGCATCGTTCAATGTCAGTTTTGATTGTGTTGGCGGATATAGCAATAATTGGAGTTTGTTGGTCGAACTTTCTAATTTCCGAAGTGGCTTCGTAACCATCCATTATTGGCATTTGGCAATCCATAAAGATTACCGAGAACTTGCTTTGCTTACAAGCTTCGACAGCCTGTAAACCATCATCAACGCACTTGATGCTAGCAAAGTAGTTTGTAATCTGCTTGTGTAATACCGTCTGATTGATGGCATTGTCCTCTACAATCAGAGCCGTCAGATTCTCATAATTCGTGCCTTTCTCCACTACTTTTTGCTGTACCTCGAAGCCCATGACGATCCAAAAGTTGGTTCCCTTTCCAACTCTACTCTTAACTCCAATGCTGCCTCCCATTTTCTCGACTAGAAACTTAGTCAAGGATAAACTTAACCCGGATCCACCGTGTCTTCGCTTATGAGATTCATCCACCTGGCCAAAGGGTTTAAAGATCTTTTCCATCTTATCAAGAGGAATCCCGCTGCCTGTGTCCGCTATTTGAATGAATAATAGCAATTCATTGTTGCTGCTTGCCTGATTCTCAACGGTTATAGATACAGCACCGTGGTCAGTAAACTTCACGGCATTATCCACTATGTTTCGGATGATTTCTTCGAAACGGACTGCATCTCCTACAACTTTCTGCGTCATATTGGGCGGAACCGTAAAGTTGAGCTTCAGATTTTTCCGAGAGGCCGAAAGTTGGAACCTTTTTCGAATGGACTTGAGGACTTTAATTGGCTGGAATGCGACGCGCTCCAATGTAAGCTGTTCCGTCTCGATTTTGGCTAGATCCAGGATATCATTTGTTAACCGAGATATGCCTTCAGCACTTTCTTGTATGTACGCCAAAAGTTGTCGCTGCTCTTCTGTAAGAGAAGAGACTCGCAAAAGCTCAATGCATCCCACAATGCCATGAATAGGAGTTCGGATCTCGTGGCTCATGTTTGCCAGGAATTGTGACTTCATCGATGAAATCTGTCTATCTGCTTCGGCCTCAAGGAGAAAGGTTTTGATCTCAGTATTTACCTCATCCAGTGTGAGAGACTTAAGTCTTAAATCCATACAATGGATGACATGTTGAGCAAGGGCTTCAAGCCCTTCTTTCTGTTTTGGACAGAGTTCATTCGGCTTTGCATCAATGACGCATAACGATCCTAGTACATGGCCAGAGGCTGTCGTGAGCGGCGCGCCAGCATAAAACTTGACATCGCCAGATTGGACACCAGGGTTCTCTACAAATCGCGAGTCGCAAGTGGTGTCTTTTACGATTAGTGTGGTATTTGATGCTACAACATAAGCGCAAAACGCTACGTCTCGCTCTGCGGGCTCGCCGTCTGTGTTAAAGCGTGATTTAAAAAAGCAGCGCTCCTCAGCGAGAAAGCTAATTAGTGCTGCCGGCGTGTCGCATATCTGGGCAGCAAGCGCAGTAATATCATCAAACACTTTCTCCGGACCTGTCTGGAGTATTTTGTACTTCACCAACTCACGTATTCTATCACCTTCATTCGATGGTATCGGCGCCTTACACCTTAGCGGTTTCATTCCTTTGTTGACTTGATCTGTCTATCCGAGAAAGGTTAAAGAATGATATATGACAAAAGATACTCAAATCAGAGCTGTAGCGGCGAAAACTGGCACATTTATTCGATCCAGCTATTACAAGTGAAAACCAAATCGGGAACCAAAAAATATTGCAAACTAGCCTCGTGCAACAGTTGCCATATCCCTGAGACTAATCCAATACCGCCCAAACCAACTATACATCAGAGGAGACTTGCCATGAGTGAGGAGTCACTGATGGTTTTCATCTATTGACTCGATGTCACCTGCTTGGTATATGCTTTGAAGTCTAGAAATATCGATCAGTTTGGTCCGACGTTCCACGAAACTGAGGCATGCCTGAGTATTCTCTCTCTTTCTTGAATCCCTGACTGATTCAAACGCCCCAATAATTGTTCTAGTACCTATAGGCAGTAGCCGCTTAAGGAAACTGTGGCAATTCTGGATGAGATTACCCTGCCGATATGTGTTACTTGAGACATTACCTTTGTAATGGTATGTTCAATGAACCGGTGATATATATTAGTCTTTGCGCTCATGTAGCCTCATCAACAATGCGTGATTATAAATCACGCCCAATCAATGCAAGTATGGCGGGGGCTTGACTAACTATACTTGTATAGCTTATCAGCCTTCGATCCATGCCTGTGCTCATCGGAATTTCAATAGAGAGTTGAAGATTGATGTCCATGCGAGGTTTGGATTAGAAAGACATTATCAAAGTCATACAGTAGACATACCCTCGATTCAGTAAATGGTCAGGCCAATAGACACTGCGGGGTACAATATCGTACTGTGCACTATTCACAATATAGTTGAATTGATAGCCTCTGATTCGTCCTATTACTGTTCATGATTTTTGATCGATAAGACATCGACTACCCAACTGAAACTACTGTCAATTCGTGGGCTATATAACCTTGGCCCAGGGGGAGATCAGATGCCCTAAACATGGTTTAATATATTGATGATACTTGGTAATGTAATATTATAGCAATCTCTGGGGGTTATTAGGTGATGAAAGGATGTTCTTGAGGCAGGAGAGGGGAACAAATACTTGTTGGAAACTCTCAGAGACTTGAAACATCGCACTGCAAAGTAGTACCCCCATGCATCGCGCATTTAGTAAAGACGGAGTTGCGATGTTGTTATGATTCATATCAATGATTCATTAATCATTCGTTCTTACCCAATCTTCATTAAATGACAAATCTGCTCAACTTACCAAGCTTACCTAATCACATACGTAACGTTTCATTGATCAGCAATGCCTTCCATCTATTTTGGCCTCTATGCTTACCTAATAGCATCCGATACTTCAACATTTGGTTGGTATTTGAATAATGTAAATATATTATCGATTAGCAACCAACACACACGCCATGGGTTCTAGAGCAGAAGGGTGAGAAAGGATTGAAGGATGCTTGATCCATAACGCAACGAGTAACAACAGTTCTCTGGTTCCGTATTTGCGAAGTTTGGCGTTGTTGAGCACAATTTTATAAGCCATCAATAAAAGAAGACGTTGCTACTTAAGAAGCAACGAGTCATTTAACAAATCAGCTATCTCCACTTTCGAACTCGAAACATTCTCTTTTTTTAGTCATGGCGATCCAGCTACTTCTCAATCCAAGACTTTGTAAGATCTCTAAACACATTCTGGCGCATGCCGGTAATCTTCAAGAAAACGCGAATTTATGGCTAGAAACTTCAATCACTACGGAATATATTGGAGGGGTTGGTGAGTTGGGGTATTTGATAATCGGAAAGACTTCAGATTATACTTGTTTAAATACATGATATTCTTAATTGCATGAGGAAGTGTTATCTGGGGTCATTTACAAACAAAATGGTTGTGACTGGAATTGCCTATTGTTGTTCTAAAAGGCAGACGATGTCAAATTGCTCAAGTAACCAAATTTGTACAGATACGATATAATAAGGACAATCCAGGCAAGAACAAGAACAACGTTTCCTAATTCCATCCTCGATTTGCTCTTTGACTCTTGAACTTGGTCAAGCTCAGAAAAGATTCCAATATTCAACTCAAATGCCCGGCCAGCCTCAGAAACCAAAGCATTCTTTGTTCTTTGGTCTACGGATATGGCATTCAATCTCTCTCGGTAGAAATTCTTGAAGTCGTTCATATTGTTAACTCTTGGGAATCTATAGAATCGGGTGCCAGCGTCATCTGGCAAATTCAGGCTTTTTTGGATCTTCTTGAGGAGTATTTGGCCACCTGAAAGATCTCCAAGATAGCGCGTATAGCTATGTGCAACCAACAAAACGGGGTCTGTAGCACTAAGCTTTTTTATAGCATCCATATAGGCCTGAGTTGCTGGGCTTGGGATGCTATTTGCTTTCCAGTTTGGTCCATGGAAATGCTCCAAGTCCTGAATGATGGCAGGAGTTCTTTCAAGCTCCTCAGGGAAATGGATCAAGGAAATGTGTTCGTTGAGCGCGTTCTTACGTAGTTCTTCTTCCAATGTCTTATATACATGGTATAGGGAGAAAAGGAATTTCCCATAAGATTCCGTATCAACTTCACCCTTCATGTAACGCTTTATGAAATCACAGTTCTCGGCCAATCTGTGAACAGCCATTGTACCCTGTTTCAAAGCAGTGGCGAGACCTTTTTCCTCCTCAGACTCTTCCTTGACGGTATGATCGAACTCCGAAAATATTCCAATGTTGTATTCAAACGAGCGAATGCACTCTGCAATGATGGCATTTCTTAAGCTCTCGTCCGACTCAACCATATCCAGTCTTTCGCGATACATGTTCTTGAAAGCGTTCAGGTCTTCAATATTACTGAATGTATAGAATTGGATACCGGTGTTATCAAGTGGCAAATTAAGGGATTTTTGAGTCTTCTTGCCCAGGATTTGACCACCTGACAAATCCCCCAAGTAACGAGTATAACTATGAGCGATAAGTAGAGCGGGATTACGCTCAGATGCATCACGAATCCCTTCAACATAGCGGCGGGTCGCGGGAGTGACATCCAATTTGGATGCCCAATCAGAGCCGTTGTAGAATTGCAAATCTTTGATGAGTGCCTCAGTTCTATTCAACTCGTTGGGGAAATGAATTAATGCAACCGGTTCGACAGATGCATGTCGTGTAAGCTCCTCTTCCAAAGCCTGATAAACATGATACAGTGAAACCAAAAACCGGCCGTAGACTTCGGCAGTTACATGGCCACGCATGTATTGCTTGATGAAAGGAGAGCTCTCAGCAAGGCGATGGACCTTGTGTGTACCCTCTCGCATCAACTTCGCAAGAGAAACCTGATCTATAGTGAAACAAATTAGGGCCCATTTTAACTCGATATGCTCATTAGAAATGTGAATACCATTTACGACAGGGTTAGTCACCACATGATCGAATTCAGCAAACATATTGATGTTCAATTCAAAAGAACGAATTGCCTCTTGAACGATTTGATCTAAATTGCAGGGGATCAGCATAAGCGTGGTCACGTATTTCTGTGGGGCTCACTCACCTTTCAAAGTCTTATCAGCATGAACTTGATTCAATCTGCTACGATAGAGTTCTTTGAACTCTTTATGATCCTTGATATGTTCGAAGCTATAGAATTTAGTTCCCTCGTTCCCAGGCAAGGCCAAGGACTTCTGAATTCTTTTGGATAGGATCTGGCCACCTGAGAGATCACCAAGATATCTGGTGTAGCTGTGGGCAATTAATAGAGCGGGGTTGCTCTGTGCTGCGTCACTGATGGCGGAACAATACTTTTGGACAGCAGGTGATGGTTTGAGATCTTGCAATGACTCAACACCAAAATATTTCAGATCTAGAGATCCCCGTATTAATACTATCTTTCAATACGATTTAGGATTAGAAATTACCTGCTATCAAGGAGCCCTTTCTCTCCAATTCCTTTGGGAAATGAACCAATGATACGCATGGGTTTCCGGCGCAATTCTGAAGCGCTTCCTCCAATGCGCTATATTAAATGATGTTAATTGACACTCTATGTTCATCTCCTGGCATGGTAACACCTACGAATAGACAAAGTATAGGGATACCAAGAACTTCTTGTAGGTTTCTCTGTCAATCTCGGCTTTCATATAGCGCCTATTTATAGCGTTAGTACCAGGCCAAGACAAAATAAGCATTCGGGCCATGCATACTTGATGAAAGCCGAACGCTCGGCGAGTCTGTGGACAGAGTGGGTACCCTTCTTCAATTCCTCTGCCAAGATCACTGCATCTATTAATGTAGATTTATGTGTTAACAAGCTTACAAATGTATTCCCGCTAGCCCTTCATGATGACTAACCTTCTTGTAAGAAGAGATCAGTTCTCAACTCTCTCAAAGCCTCAAACAACGAGCTTCCCTCGGTGCATACGTTAAGCTTCACTTGACCTAATTAATATTTAAAAAGCATTAATGATTGAGGTTAGCTCAAGGCTGTCGCATAATCAATACCTTCAGAAGTAAAAGCAGGGCACTGTTTGTGGGATTTAGGGATTGATTCCAACAATTCTTTGATCTCTTCAGGACTTTTGTTGGTGAAGGGGCAGCCTAACTTCGTGTTAATTTGTGTGACATTCATGTGAGGTGCTAATTTTCCTTACCATCTTTGAAAGCGGGGCTATGTGAATCAACAAAAGAATGGAACGGTGCTTTTAGTAAGCATCGTAAATAGAAAGTGTAGTCAGCTTTACTTACCATTGTTCAGTTGCCTTGACATTAGCTAGCTCAACGGAGAGGCCTGCATAAGGACAGCCGTTTTGAAATGCGGGGCATTGAGCAGGATCTTCATAAGTGTTTACCAGTCCTTCAACCTCTTTCGGAGCCATGATTTATTATGAGTTTGGTTTTGATTGTTAATGGGCGGTTATTCGGATTAGATCAGAGATGCTTTATCAAATGAAAGTACATTTGTCGCAACTCATCATCTTTAAATACTTTTTCTCTCCCAAACTAGAAGGAGCCTATTGGCGCCAAAAATGCGAATTACTCAAAAATATGTATTTTTTGCTATTGAGATGCTCCAACTGGGTTGATTTGCAAGTAATATGAGTCAATTGATATTAAAGGGAATCTGTACTACAATAGGAATCCGTTGAAAACGTGTGTTGCTTCTCCGCTTATACAGGAAAAATTGAAATCTTAAGAAATGTATGGTCTCACTTTCTGTACTAAAATTGATTAAACCTACTTGTATCCATCAACACGAGAAATTCCTAACACGGTTCATCTGATAAATTCTAAAGGTTATAATTCGTTGAATATGTTTTACAAGCTTCATTCACGGAATGTTCATCCAATAAAAATATTTCCATTAATCAGATCTTTGCTGAATGTGAATCAGATAGCATGGTGAGGTGGATGTTATCTGATTGTAGTAACTGAATGTTATATAGTAACTCGCCAATCAGATATATTCTTTCTTACATCCAATCTGATAAGTACTGCAATCAAATTTGATGTTGTAGGACTTCACGATATAATTACAAAAAAGCGATCTAGAAGCCTTCAATATTGTATGGTTTAGGGCTCCGCCTCATCTAGTTTACTTTTCATTAGCGAAGCATGAAATGCAAAATAGCTCTTTATAAACCATATCACCATTAGTTACAATCTGTGCGAACTTTTGACATTGTAATTACCATAAATAGACCTGAAAATATTTTCGTATACCTTTGCATTAACTAATGGTGTTCACCGTAATACAAGGCTTTTATCTCCTCTGGGTATTTCTTCTAGAGTCTAATATATGGGGTGATTTGAGATCTGATAACTGAGAAGTGATATAAAGGTATGAATTCATGATTGATATAGTAAGCCGTCAATAAAAATACCTGTAGTCACAACTCATAGATCGTTCTAAGCCCATGGACAATACCCAACTGATATACTGTAAAACTTTCATTGATTGAAGTAGGCTTCCTGGTGTCAAGATTCTTGGTCAGCTGTTGGTTAGGATAAATTGACGGTGTGAATTTTCCATGGAGGAATTACGCGGGGTTGATTCTATAGAAATATATCAAAGAATAATATAAATATGGATCCCTTGTAATAACATTCGGGAAAGATCTGATATGTGAAAAACTTGATTCTTTTACTCAATCTGATCTATTTATAAAAAGAACAACGAAGTCGAGACTAATGAATGAGGGATCAATAGTGTTAATGAATTAGAAGGTTGCCACAGAAAAAAACGATTGGGCTGGAAGGTATTTTTGTAAAGCATAATCAGAAAAGATTTCCCTATCCAGGGTTTCCAGTCAGGATGGTTTCCAAGACGCTATATTTTTCCCGATGTAATTGGGTGCTACTACGCTATTCAAAGTCAACTAATATAAAATGTTAAACCAACTAATAGATTGTGCTCGTTGGAAAAAGATGTGATCACGCACAACCATGATGAAATGATCAACTGATTATAAAGGAGAAGTTTAATTCTATTGGAAATTCCAAAAGGACACATGATGTAACATTGTGAGAAATCGATATTTACAATTCCAACTGTATCGTTATAATAGGTTTTATCAGATTGGCGGCTACACCGAAGTGGTTTTCAGCATTCCAGGAGTGCCGAAATATGACCGGATATCAGTGATCCATGTTGATCTCATTGGGATTCCAGACATTCACTCCAGCAAGAATAGGCATTTTGACGAAAATGGTCGTATAGAAAAGTATTGAATATTCTGGCTCGGCTTGTGGCAGTTCCTCACTACCGAAATGCGAAGTAATCTTGGATCATATCATATCAATGGTAAGCAAAATGATGCGGGGATTTTTCGCTCTGGTACACAAGATGAATGATAAGACTCCATGTGACAGATAGGATATGAATCAGTAGTATATACCACAAACTCTCCACAAAATAGGTCTATGATATATAAAGATGTGCTTAATTATATCCCAGCTATATCGTAGAGATGGTCTGCATAGATAAATGCACAGCTAACCCTTCACCACATAGTATCATAGGTAGGCCTCATCATCAATTAGACTTGGAGCACTTCCTATTCTCAATCAGAGTAACACTTTTGCACTGAGCCCTGCGCATATACCATTTGTCTGAGGTTTTCAGATGCTACCATACTGTGTGAAAAATTCTACAAGTCAAGCTAATTACGGTATTATATCTGAGTAGCAGTACCTTGACTTTTGCTGGGTTATCTGATTGATTAAATCATTAGTGTGTATGCACTTTCATTGGAGGTCGGAGGATATACATAAAAGGAAAATAGTGTCCAGGTAGGCTAGAGCTAACAGGATACAATTCAACCCTTCAAAGCTATGGCGGACTTAGTGCCTCCTAAAACACCTGTAAACTCTCAGAGGAATGCTACAGCAGTGTCGCAGAGATATAGCAGAAATAAGCTGTGAGTTTGGGATAATACTAATGGTAATAAATACTTGGTACTACTCTTCTAGAAATATGTTTTCTCATATGCTGGTATATGTTCGTGCTCATTGTTATGTCCATTATGCACAAGCGTACCATGATGGGTGCCACCAGCCAAGCCTTGGAAAATTCCAGTTGATTCATTATTGACCGTGTATTCACTGATTAAAGGGCTAACCTCGATTTATTGATTGCTTAGTCAATCAATTATCTAGCCAATTTGACAATGGCGGTTTAGGTACATGCAGCGTTGTATTGTGTAGGATATGCTATAATGATTGTATGTCCGCATGGTGATTTAGGATTCAGCACATAAAATGAAATACCCCTATTATAAGAGAAATCGCCGTTAATTCTGCACTATATAGAGTATTTCCCTGGTTAGGGTTTTTGTACACATTTGGGAAATAGGCAGTTGCATGTGTTGATGGTGTAGGATAATCAATGGGTGGTCGTGTTGTTGCTGTCGCCGAGTTGTTGGATGACTGGGTACTTGTTATAGTTTGATTTTGGCCTGCTCCCGTGCCAGTCGGGGTGGCTCCACTCCCTGTATTCCGTGGATTCTGAGGGCCTCCTTGGTTCATGCTCCCTTGAGTTTGTTGCGCACCTTGCGATGATTGTATGGATGTGCTTTCAATTACTTTAGTGATTTCTTTGTTGTTGCTCGGAGATTCGGCTGGAGGCTGCGAGGTGCTTGATTGAGCTTAGCTACGGGGTTAACCGTTTCGTTCCTGCACAAAAAATCAGATACTAAGAACATACCTTGAACCAGGCAAGTATTGGAAATGCACAACAGTAGTACACACAAGTATACGCTTTGGGCCTTCATAATGATTTGGAATGTGGAATGCTGATGAGCAAACCCCAACAGTGGACTGTTTTATATACTAGAATGAGCGATATCTGACACGTTGGATTGATTGATTACAATGATGAACATTCATTAATCACAACCACTGATGTATGACTTATTTTTAACCCCAGTTATTGTTGGAGAATAATAGATTGTGATATTGGTAAGGCCAGGCCGTATCATCCATGAAGGCAAACTCGCCAGGATATCGACCATGTCCATCGATTTGTAATAGAGGCCTGTATAAAATCCACAATACATGTCAATGTTAATTTAAGTGAGGAGGCTGACGTATCCTCTATAAAATGGTACATTGGATCATCTGATTTGGGGGCATTGTCATGCTCGTAGCTTCACTTCTGCGTATACAAAGTAGCATCCAGGTGCTGCTGATGAGTGTTCCCTCCACCACAGTCATTAATGTCATCGGTAGCTGAACTTGGATATATTCAATGATTCAGCGTGAGAATACGCATCAGAGGTGGACAGAATGATACTATCCAACTCATTCTGGTCTGTGGGGTTTTGGTCACATTTGCGTACTCAGCGAGGGGAAGGTTGTATGGCGTCTTTCCACAATCACAATCATCACTGGAATATGAGTTAATCCTGGGCTTCTCACACGTAATGAGTGTCGCAGTTGATTTGTGGCCCCAATCCCTCATATCATGGGGATGCAGCTTCGACAATGATGGTAAAGTTGATTAGCTATTGCTTAGTGAGATGTGTTTCATAGAGAACGTGATGATTCAACACCCCCTCCGGCTTAAATACTTGTTACATTATCCGTTCAAGCCCTTGCAAACACTGACATGAAGTATGGCACGTTTTAGCCCAGACAGATGCTTCTCAAATGTATATCAAACCGGGTATTTACCTACAATAGTTGTATTTCCCGCACCTTGAACTCAACAAATGTTACAGGAGCTCTACCCTCAACTCTTACAAGGCTATCGAGGAAGGGGGATATGAACCATTATACGACAAGCTTATCCACCATATGTTATGGAAAAATAAGGAAAATGGGGAGGAAATATACTTCCATCCTCATATCTTTACGTAAATAAGTAGCTAGTTTGGTTATTAGTTGAATAGGGTCATTGAATACTCTCAATAGAGTTTTAAACAGTTTTCATAAACGGATTGAGATATCTACGCCTGCCATGTGTATCCTGGAATGTATGTGCGACGACTTGCTCTGGAAAATAATGAATGGTTTCTATTCTCCTTATTTGCATGACGATTTTTCAATTCTAAAGGGCTGTATTTAGAGACGTATAGCCTGATAACAGGCTCCAAAAGAAAAGTTATCCGGCTGCATGATGTCAAGTTCGCCTGCCAATTCGTCTTTCCATCGATAGCCTATCGATATGCAAACAAGAATGCCGAAACCTTGCTCAAGAAGATGTAATTTTGTATATTCTCTAGCCAGCCATTTCGACTGAATATCGCGCACCTTGCTTTCCAAACCAATGCACTCCTTGAGTCAATAATACACAACAAGCTGACCAGGTCATGGAGGTGTGCATTAGTATATTAATGAAAAGACCTCGCTGAATCTCAAACTTTTTCACAACCCTTCCAGACCTATATTGAAGCTGAGTTCACGAATACGCCCAGTTCGCAAAAAGTGCACCATACGCTGTTGTTGGAAATTTTAGCAATAAATAAGAGCATTAACATGATGGGTAGGGTTACCCTTGATGAGTTCAGGCGCACGTGACACTCGCATAGTTTAGGTAACCTTTCATTAATTAGATCTAGGCAATTTAACTATAAGGCAAAGAATTTTATTATCAAAACAAACGAGAAAAAAATAGAATACGTTTAGGCACTAAATAGGATGTATTATTGGAGAATACAAACGAGAAATCTGCTTGGGAAATCCAAGTAAATAGGAATCCAAGCATTTGATGAATATCAGGTCAGAGGTTGGGCAATACAAACATATTGGTTGTATTTTGAATAGTATTCACTTGGCTTTTGTTGCGTTTCCTTGACAATCCAACTTATTTATTCTTGCATTTTACTTGGGTGCTACTTCAATTTTCATATATCTACCCGTGTAGACATAGAATCCTTTAAATATTACCGCCTACTAAAGCAATTTTGTGGAAACATTACCTCGATTGATTGTCAAAGCGCTTTTCCAATAACAGTACTAGGAATATGTCTAGAATTCCCTCCAACACCAATACTCCCAGTATGGGTGTTGCTAATGGTACAAGTTCCCTAACTCGCGGAACCTTGCTTGTCGGTTCGAAATCTCTGATCACTTACAGCTTGGCTATTCCTGAAACGGGTTCCAAGACCGATATCACTTGGTGGAACAGAGCGTCTGAGATGGACCTAACCAACTCTGTACCGTTGCAAGCAGAGGCAGTTATGGTTTGCTGGAATCCTGAGAGTATCTTTTTTGAGTTGCCGCCCATGATGATATATAGTTGACATGCACTGCACTTCGATTGAATGTTTTCCTCAACCCTTCAATTTAACAGACTCTATGCTTGCTATTTTGGATGTGCAGCATTCTATCTCTCTGTACCATCAAGATAATGATGGATATGTTTTATGGGATCTATGGGACAAACAACGTGTACGTGAAATGACATTCTTGGTACTTTATCTCTAGCACTCACCTTTAAGTCCAGTTGCAAGAAAATGTACAAGCAATTCGATTTGCTCCACGTTCTGGTCGACTCTGGATAGGTGGAAGCGCCGGCGTCCTTCGATGCTTGGATTGCAATACTCGAGAATTTGTCGATCGAGTGGAGGTATTTACGCAGCTTCCCTTTTCACCCAGAAGGAAATCTAATGGTTTTTTAGCAAGAGCATAATGGGCCAATTGCAGCTATTGCTATTAATAGCGATGATAGCTTCCTAGCTTCATTAGATGCTGACAATGTTCTCTATCTACACAATCTTATGAAGAACACTGCTACTAAATTGATTCATGACGCCTCAGAAGTAAAGTGTATTAATATGCCACGAGCTGTGGACCAAGCTAACTGAGCCATATTTAGCGGCTTGTTCATCTTGAGTTTTCGACCAAACGTTCCCACTTGGTGGCTGCCGGCGATGACGGACACATCTACTTCTGGAACACTCAAGAGCTTCCGCGTACAGTCCATGTTGAGCGGAACGCACATCATGCGCCTATTACTGGATTGCAGTTTTCTCCCTTCAATCATATGATGCTGTGCTCAGTTGGTTTAGATAGAAAGATCTTCGTTTTTGACGTGGATCGCAAAAGGTAATTATCACATTGGGATTCGACATTGTCAAAGCATTCGGCAAAGGCCTAATTACTCTTTGTAACGCGCGAAAAAGGGCTGTTCGTACATGGACCGCTTCGGCCCCTCTAACCGCTTTGGCTTGCACGGCAGAATCCCCAATATTCATTGTGGGGACGAATCAAGGTAACTCCTTATCAGAGGTCAACTCGAAGCTTGAGATTAAGCGTTTTTTCCCGCATCGTTCCCTCAGGTGTAATATTTGCCTACAAATTGGATTTAAAGGAGCCTATTAAAACAACACAAATCGAAGGGGAGCGAGTTCGGACCGTTCTATATCAAGTACGTACGGTAATCAGCCATTTGAAATGCCCTTATTTATGTATTAACCTCACTGCTAGACCGGCGCTCCGGTGAAAACTCCTCGTGCCAAACGAAACCCTGGTATTGCTCGGATCGCTGGCAACACAGCGCGATTCAGTATGCCTGGGGTAAATTCGCCCAATAGCCCGCTATTTAGCTCGCCAAGCGTAGATTTTAGCTCGCCATCACTGCTTCATGAACGTAAGATACAGACGTCTCATTTGTATGATAGCAAGATCTCTGTTTGGTTTGAGGTTAATGCTTCTATATAGCGCATCATCGAACCGGCCCAACTTTGCCTGGCGCTGAGGATCTTGATTCATCGATAGAGGAGTCCAAGTTCCAAACAAAGCCAACCTATCGGTTGGGTATGTATATCCTTGTCCAAGTCCGTGTGATCAGATCCGTTTATTGATATATTGTTCAGCGGACGAATCAATTTCCCCTGATACGCGACGATTCACTTTAGATAGCACCATCGGATACTCCCCTATCCGAGGTAAACAGCAACTAGGTATTCCTTTTGCTACAAACGATAGTCAGACATCCCTTTTCAAGTCTAACGCCTGTGTACTAGAGTCACTTATATCTCCTAACACGAACACTCCTTCTACGCGTAGCATTGGTAGCCGTCATGCTACTCGACCAAAATCAATGATTGTGACTGGTAGCAGTGTAAATCCGGAGATACCTAGCCAGGATAGAGAGGAGGTTCGCCAACGAAGTTTGTCCGTCACCGGTGGGCCTATTACGCCCACAAATACTTCACGACATACAGATGTGTTGTACAGCACCCCCATTGGCTTGACGAATTCCCCAAGAACTCTAGGTAGCGTTGCTTCAAGCAACCTGAAAAGCCCGTATTCGCCTACTAAATTGTACTCGGGAGAGGTATGATTTCGTCGCCACCTTAGTGATTTTCACAGACTTCCGATACTAACGATTCTTCATTCAGACCCCAAGTGGCGCTATCCGGCATCATACGACCCATTCTCGCATTACTTCTAATGGAACCCCCAAACCGAACGGACGGGGCTTACTGGCCCAAGCTAGTACACCAGGAGCCGATTCGTTAGGAATATCATCCAGAATCAATGACCATATGCTGCATCGGGATGCTGGAGATATGGCAGGGCATTTCTCAGAAACTCAGGTCCAGGTGGTTCAGCAAGTGGTGCAAGAGTGCCTCAGAGATTATGTTAGTGAGGTTCAAGCCTCAATTCGAGAAGAAATTAGAGCCATGCAATTGGAAATGGTCCGGCAAATGTTTATTCAGCAGGTAAGAATCTTGCATTATTGTGCGAAAGACTTTCTCGGCGGAGCTCTTGGATATCTAACCAGTTTAATCAGGAGGAAATGCGTGAAGACTGGCTTGAAAGCCAAGCAAGCCAAACCCAGAAAATGGAAGAAGAACTGGAGCAATTACGGGAGGAAAACCATCGTTTAAAAAATTCCTATTGATTCTGCTCCAAATAGACATTCCCATCACCAAGCATTTTGATTCAGTCTTTACCCAGAGTACCACAAGCCTAATGATACGCCTCCCCTTTCCAGTTTAGAGCATCTTTTTCGCATCGCTCTCTTCCACATAATACGTTTTAAGCTGGAAACCTTGAAACAAGTTTATGCTCCCTATATCTGCAGTTTATGGGTATCAGAGGTAACTTTATTGATGCAACACCAGACAATGCGAGTGAACCCTCGGTATCTTGAAATTCAGAATACAATAAAAATCGCGAGCATTTTACTTCATTTAAAGCGACTTCCCATAAAGGATCCTCTCTACCATCTCCCCGATGGCCAACGACGCGGTCAAACCGGGACTTTCGATGCCTACGCAGTTGACGAAGCCAGGCAGATTATTGTCGATTTCTTCTCGGATAACAAAATCCCTAAATGGGTCACCAGGTGCTTGAAGCTTCGGTCTTGCATGAAATCGGAATCAATGGAATGCACAGTGGTGTGAAATTGTTTGTTCAATTACCTGATTCCGGTGTAGTCCGCATACAGGCCCTCCTGCCTGACTTCTGGCAGGTACTCTCTAATGGCATTCAGAAAGTCGTCTAGCCTTTCACCTTCTTCGATATGGTAATCGCTGGGGTCCTTGATATATTTAACATCTGGGCCAAACTTCATTTTGCCAGCCAGATCTAAAGTTAAATGAGTTCCTAGACCAGCGAGGTTTCTCTCGGGGCAAGGATATATCAGCCGAGACACCTTTGGTAAGCCACGGTAGCCATAGTAATGTCCTTTCACATAGTGAATTTTCAAATCTTTCCAGCTTTGACTGTTCTGGTCCATCACCATGCCTGCGATACGATCTGCCCATAATCCAGCACAATTGATAACAGTCTTGGCTAAGATGAAACTTACATCGCCATCGGTGTTCACCTTCACCATATATCCTTGACCACCCTCGGCCTTCACTATTCCCTCTACTGAGGTCATACATGCAACATCAGCCCCGTTCTCGGTGATGATGTATTCTAGGCGTTCCATCAATGCGTGGGAGTCAACGATTCCCGTAGTTGGACTTACTAAAGCTTCTTTGGCTCTGACTGCTGGCTCTAGTCTCTCTCTCTCTTTCAAAGATATAAACTCTGCTGGGATGTTCAAGCGCTTCGCCTTCTCTTCCAATCGTAACAAATAGTCTGTTTGCTCCTCATTTTTGGCTACAACCCACTTGCCGATTTGCGAATGAGGAACAGCATGCTTGTTACAAAAATCATATAACATGTTTTTTCCGCGAATACACAGGCTGGTCTTTAAAGAGTCCTCCGGGTAGTAAAGGCCGGCATGAATAACTTCACTGTTACGAGAACTACAAAGTAGAATCAGCTATTAGACCACTTCTGTTGAGACTGGTCAAACACGACTGGCCAAGATAATGGATCTTTTAACAAACCTGGTCTCCTCACCGATTCTTGAGTTCTTTTCAACTACAATGGTAGAACTTCCTGAATGCCTCGACAGTCTCTCGGCTACTGCTAAGCCAACCACTCCCCCGCCAATGACTAGATGATCGACAGTGAACTCTGGAACATCACTGAAGTATCGTTTCGAGGGTATGAGACCACTCCTGAGAGCCAAACGCGTGAAGCGCGTATTATTATGTAACTGTAATCGAGCAACTGTTTTAAACATAATGAAAGCGTCTTGGGTAAGACAGGTCACTGTGCTAAACACGATTACAAAATCATCACCTAGATCGTAATCATAGGTCAGTGTCTACTCATAGTTGATGCCACGCCTCGATGATTGGTGGCTTTGATTTTATGAAGTAAACAGATGTATTTGTAGGTGAAGTCAAATGAAGGAACATTGACGACCGATCTGATTACCTCAGTCAACCCACACTATATAATCCTGAATTGATGGGTGCGACCAGATTTCCTGACCATTGATGGTGAATCTTCGGAGCAATTTTTTTAAAGCATACATTAACATTACCAATTTAATTCCTCACCCAATTCCCTTTTACGCAGCTCCACTGTCCCAGGTAGTCCACCTGTCGAGCATGAAACTAAGGTCTAATTCCAGAAGCACAAAAGTCAAAAAAGAAGTGGATTTCAGCTCGGACTCGAGTTTGACCCCAGTTCCCAGCGATTTCTCCGACACCAATTCTTCGGAAGGTGAAAACCTGGTAAAGCAAGAAAACACCACTCCAGAGTCCATTTCGAAGGCGGCGCGCCTGGGGGGCCAGAAAGTTCCCAGGAAATACACGAAAACATCCAAGACCAGCGGTGATCCCGCCGCCTCGAAGGTCGATTTTCAACCAATCAAGAAAGAAGAGAATACGCTCACAGATTCCTCCTCGCTTAAATACTTTCCTCTCGATACGCCAACAAAGAAGATCACTTTGAAAAAAGAGAAAAATCTAGATACGCTACCCAAAGTATTCACCCGCTCCAAGGCGAACAAAAGAGAACTCAACGAGGAGCCAGAAAATTGGAAGATGGTGTATGACAAAATTGCTGAATATAGACGAACACATACTGCAGCTGTCGATACAATGGGATGTGAGAGGTTGGGTGATGCAGCAGCAAACCCAAAGGTGAGCACTTGATCCAATTGATTTGATATCGGAAGTGTATAGTATATCAACAATCCAGGCAGAATTTTAGATTTCAAACTCTTCTGGCGCTGATGCTTTCTTCAAGAACCAAAGACGAAGTGACGGCAGATGCTATCAAGAAGCTGAATCAACTCGGGGAAATTTCCGCCAAGTCAGTTCTCGAGATGGATGGTGAATTGCTGGGTCAATGCATCAGTAAAGTTGGCTTTCATCAGTCCAAGAGAGGGTAGGCTTTTTCAACAATGCATGTGTATTTGGCGTCCCTTTGTATTGACGTCGCATACCTAGCTTTATACAACGCTCCGCCAAAATATGCGTCGAGCAATATGATGGCGACATTCCAGATAATGTAGAGGATTTGATCAAACTCCCTGGTGTGGGCCCCAAGATGGTATTGAGCTTTGGTACTTTGTATTCTTGAACTAGGAGTCTGATATACGCCCTTAGGCTTATCTGACGATGCAATGTGCTTGGTTCAAGTGAGCTTTTCCATATTGTCTTGTTTTCCTACTGGTGCTGATCCGAAATCCCTTAGAAATACTGGCATTGGTGTTGATATTCATGTCCATCGTATTACCAACCGACTAGGATGGGTGAAAACTACGGCTCCAGAAGACACCAGAGTGGTAAAGCTGTGGCATTTTCTCTTGGAGAATATCCCCATATCCCTCATACGTGTATATTAATTAGGCTTTAGAAGACTGGCTGCCTCAGGAATACTGGAGGGGGATCAACCCCTTGCTTGTTGGCTTTGGACAGATCATGTGCAAGGGGGTGAAGCCCAAATGTTCAGAATGCCCAGTTTCACAATGGTGCCCGAGCGCCCAACTAAAAAAATCCTTTGTGAACAAATAGCAGTAGTTTTAAAGAATGGAGCGCTTGTCTACCCAGAGGAGGATGTATTTATTTATTGATTTGGCGCGATGCCTCCATTACGTGAACACCAATTCCAAATCCAAGTTAAATTTGAGTGTATCTGTGCAACCACGCATGCTAGAAATAAATACCAAATTATATTCGCATCAGTGAAATGCTCGATTATAATTGTAGCTTGTGCTGGAAATTGATGATTGCGCAATGCAGCTTTGGGGGCCAGGATTAGGGTCCCAGAAAGTCACCAAAAAGCAAATCTTTTTGCTATCGTTATTCATTCTTCGAAACGTGAGTATTCACTTGTGGCTTAGACAAGTCTCAAGTTTGCTACTTTCACCACCGATACTAAAGCATGGATTACACTACATGGAACGCAACATATTCATTCCTTGAATCTATTTGGTTTCAAGTAGGTAACAATGGTTGGGGATTGGACAACTTGCACCCGAACATAGTCGCCCTGTCTGCCTCGGATCCATTTGTCTATGCGTTGGTAATATGCGGCTTTGCTACGTTTGTGACTTGGTTGCTCTCTGTTATCAGTGGGAACTATTCGCAAGTTGACAAACTATGGTCAATACTCCCGGTGTATTATCTGTGGGTATGGTGCTTCGGATTGGGGGATATTCAAGAGATGCTACAAATCACTCGAGTACGCTTGGTTCTTTATCTAACCACGATATGGGGGGCCAGACTTACATATAACTTCCATCGCAAAGGAGGATATACTTGGGCAGGAGAAGATTACCGTTGGCCCGTCATTCGATCTTTCCTCCATCCGGTGTTGTTTCAGATCTTGAATGTGGTTTTCATCGCCATCTGGCAGAATCTTCTTCTGCTAGCTTTGGTTTTCCCGGGCTATGTGGTGCTTCGAGTTGGAAACAAGGTGGCATATAATTGGCTCGACACCGCAGCGGCTGGAATTTGTCTAGCTTCTATCCTATTAGAAATCGTTGCCGATCAACAACAGTGGAATTTCCAAGAGCGTAAGCACCATTTAATCCGGACCAATGCTGTTCTTGAAGACGATTATAAGCGAGGATTCTTATCAAGTGGTCTCTTCGGGATTTCAAGACATCCCAATTACGTTGGAGAGATGGCCTTTTGGTGGGGAATCTATTTGTTTGGCATTTCAAGTATGGAAGGTGCAACTTGGTTCCATTGGACAGGCATTGGTACGCTGTCACTGACCGCCTTATTCCAAGCCTCCACTCTGGTGACTGAAATGTTGACACAGAAAAAGTATCCACTTTACAAGATCTACAAAAAGGCAGTACCAAGGTTCATTCCTTTCACAATCCCAGCCAAACCTGAATTCAAAAAGGCCGAATAATGAAATCCGTGCACCTTGATTTCTATCTCCTTGGGATAACTAAAATAAATTTGTTCAATGGGGCCCGTCTTCGAATCTTCTGCTTTGAGCAATCATGTAGCTTGCTAAATAGAAGTGTTTTCAGTACTGTAGGAAATAGCAAGGAGCTATTGGAAGTCCAAGCAATCGTTTGCAACTTAGCCGCCCATAACTACAAGCACACTGGAAGATCAGGTAAAGGTAATTCCAGGTACTGATTGATAAAAAGGTCCGACGCAAAAGGGCGGCAATAGGTACTGTGCCACCAGTAGTTAAGGGATATATATCCAATGTCTCCCAAGCCTGTTGGGAACCGCGGCACGGTGTATTACTCCAGACTACTCATGAAAGTCTATATGCCACAGCATTTCCTGATTAATAGAGCTTCTTGATTTCTAGAGTCACACGAGATATTGCTATATGAACCCTGGTCTTATCACTATTGACACAACGGCACAACATAGATTCCTGGGTCAGGAAACCCGTTTATAGAATAGGTAGTTTATTACGCCCAAGCATAACTGCAACTGTGGGACACCAGCCTTAGAGCAACTAGAAGGGAGATTGTTGTACAAATGAGAAAGCAGGCGTGATAATAAGATGGAATGAATGCGATATCTAGAAATATATTATCGGTGTTTATTTAAAAAAGACAATGAGAGGGTATCTAGCGATGGTAGGTCAAAAAGGGCTTTCGTCTCAAAATAGAAGATTGCCTTAATTTAGATCTTATTCACCACCTGTACCCACTTGGCAATAGATGGTATGTTGTTTTCTAGTACAAACACCATATAATGCTTGGGTGGGGCAATGTTGGCGTTAAGTGGTGCTCTCACTGTGATTTTGTTTCCCTCGATCTTCACCTGTTCCAGAGTAACATGACGATGACTCATATGTGTGCTATGTGTGGCGAAGCCCGTATGAATTAACACTACCTTAATCTCTGGATTTTCTGTGAAGTAACCGATATCTAATTCAAAGCTTTCGCCATAAGTGATTTTCTCTGGAACCTTATTGATGACAGGTCGTGGCGTTTCGCCAAACAAATATGGTGGGGAAAACGCCTCAATACGATACTCCGTAGGATAATCGACCTTCTCAAAGGTGGCATCAGTGTTTGGATTGCTTCCAGCGACAAATATACGCCCATCGGGGATTAGGATGGCGGTGGAATGATAAACTCTAGGGATTGTTGAAGGCCTTAAGGTGGTAAAGCGCTCTCCCTTGGGTGCTTTGGGATCATATATGACTGGTGAGAAGGCGGGGCTGCTGGCACGATTAAATCCTGCGGTGCCAACTTGTACACCATTCAAGATAATCAGCTTTCCATCAGGGAGGGCCATCATGTCGGGCATAACTCGAGGGATTGGCATTTCTTCCATCTCCCATTGTGGGTTTTCATCATCTAGGTTTATACGACCGCAGGAAGTTATACCGGGGCTATTTCTGTTGTATTTTGTACTACCGCCACATATCAGCACCTCAGCCTGATATTTGTTTTCGGAGGAAAGTGGTAACAGGATAGAGGCACCAGTAAGTGGATAAGTACGAACGCCGCCGGGGATTTCTGGAAGCTCTCTTTCTACTTCCCATGTCTTTGTGTTCAAAATCACAGATTTGGTGCTTGCAAAAATGAATAGATTGCCGTTGGGCAGTAAGTGTGCAGCAGGGTATAAATTGTTAGGAAGCGTTTCTTTCAATAAATTGAGCTCTTTTTGTCCTTTGAACGGGTCGTCAGGTAGTTGGGGGTAAAGCTCGAATGTAGGAACGTTGATCTCTTCGGTATTGACGGCACATGTGGTTGTTGAACCGCCGATGATAATCAGCCTTCCGTCAGCAAGTCCTTCAACAGTTGGATACCATCTTTTGCTTTCGAGTGTAATGTTGAAATCTTGGTTGAAGTCGCATAGTTTATTTGTACAAGGCTTGAACGAGCGGATACCATTAAACCCTTCCTTGATCTTTCTTCTACCCTGAGAACCGGATACGTTGATCAATGTCTGTAAAGGCAATACGGTTAGTATCGGTTGCAGAAGGTGCGTTTTGATTACCACATACCCCATCCGATAAAAATCCACCGGCTGAGCAAAAGGTATTACTCTTCAAGTCCAAAGGACGGACTGTGTTTGTTTCCAGGTCGTACTCTGATCCCCAAGCGAAGTCACCGCTAGGAAGATACAATTTGGAGGCTTTTTGCACTCTGTCGAGAATAATTACATGGTTGGTGTGGGTCAGAGCCATATGCATCGCCGAGACGCCCGAGTGTCCGATTAAATCCCATTGACCCTCTTTGTCAATCTGGGCTTGAACTGCTGCTAGTGTGGTGGCGATAACAGCGAGGCGGTTAAGTAAGGACTTCATAATGGTACAATACACTGTCTAGCAGGTCGATGGGGTAGAAGGGAATGTAAGGGGGAAAGAGGCTCTAACCAGGCAATATATATATATCAACAATACGCAGAATTCCTGCTAATTCAGGGTTGAGGACCGAATCAGCCGTAGATGGGTTTGGAAGGATCAACCCATCTGCTTTTAAATTGAAAAGATGATTCATAGGCACGATGTGGGGGAGTACTCGGTACACTTACAAAAAAACAGTGTAACCCTATATTGGCCAAGCCCACCAATCAATCAGAAGTGTGCCCAATGCAATTATATTCATCTCTACTTAAATTCGACTTCTATATGGAACAGCGATAAATGAACATTTGGCGCAACATTGACAAGTATTCAAAAATAACTTGCTATTAGTCAAGCCCATACGCGCGATGTCTTACTTGAGATATGAGCGTATTGATTCTGATAGGGGGCTTCGGCTTTTGACGTGAATAAAAATATCCCTTGACTGACTTTAATTAAGATCTTTTCCAAATGCACAGTGGCTGAGAGTATGATCCATTATCGCGTATTCCAAAATAAACCGACACAGAACAAGGTTAATCCAACTTCAGATGCTTGAATGGGCTTCCCCACCATCCCAAAACGACCACCTCTCCCAGCTTCATCGTGATCGCAAATAATATCTAGCTTTGGTAAGTTTGGGATAGCTACTTGGGCGCCAGATGCGGTGCTGGCTCTTTGGTAACAGTGTAAGTCTACAAAGCCTAAGCACGTACTGTTCAATCCCTGCCCAACATAATCTGATCAAATAATACAGTACTTAGAGAATGGAGAAATAGGCCCGCCTTCGCCGCAATCAATCATCTAGGAATTCCCATTTTCACTTGATGAATTTGACCTGGTGGCAAATCTATTCTTAGTCATTCCCAATAAGGCACCAAGTACACCAATTCCCTTTCTTGATTGGATGTTCAAAAAATGGAATCTCTTACAGAAGGCGCAGTGGAAATATCGAAATGGGAAGTGTTGCAAGTGTTACTGTTTCACATGAGGTCATCAAGCGCTCATGCTTACTAAAGGGCACCTACCCTCAATTAATGGCACCCACACATTGTCGTTAAGGGCAGCTCAAAGCAGCTGTAGCAGTAACGGACTTTTACGATTTCACCAAAGCTAGATTGATACTAGTCATGCTGATTGCATGACTATGCTTGACTAGGCCCGTCAGTAACTTGGATAATCTTCAGGGCCAGCATCGTGATGCCTAGCTGGAATGGTATAGTTTGTGGTCATTTTCGGGGAAATCTTAAATATACTGAAGACCATCCAAGTCCGTCAGCCCTCCATCGATCGCTAATGAAACTTGGTCATCTATCCCTTCTACATACTGTCCGTTTGCTCAAAGCATAATTTTTGTATAGATGATCTGTCGGAGATACGTAACCCTATAAATGATACCGACAGAGTGTACGTCAGGCCATTAAAACTTAAGGCATGACGCATGGCTTTCAATTAGCGCAATAACGCTCATCATTTTCATGGTCAATAATAGCGTATAGCCTCCACCTGTGATCGCGATTCAGAGACCATATTCATTCTATTGAAGACTTTGAGCCACCATCACCTTTGACGTTCTGTGCCGAGTGTGGTAGTAGAAATCAGACTACAAGGGTGCTCATAAATATTGGTTGAGCCCATCGCATACTCTCGAACTATTGCTATGCAGGCTGGGAGAATACCTGGACATAGAGCCAATTGATTTTGTTTGCAGTGTGCATTATTTTTCACTGATGACTAACGCAGCATTTGGGTAAGAGCACATCCACCCGACTGCATGTTTGCATGACGGCTCTCTTGGGGTAGTTTTAACTCATATCACCGGAGTGGAATCGATTAGAGCTTATTAGAGACTGAAATCTGTTCGTGTCACACGATAGATCAATCATTCACGGTGAGACCATTATGCATTGTAGGTTCGTTCGCCCAACACTCATATTCATGATTCGTGAAGAGCTTCAGAGACTGAGTAATCTAGACAATGTCTAGCAGCCAGTCTGGCTGCAAGGTTCTAATGATTTAATATACTCTGGGAAATGTTTTTGCCCATGCCGGCATCTCAGTTTGAAGAGATGGCATAAACTGGTCTCGTGGATTCTCCTAGAGTCGGACTTACCCTATTTTCACTGAAGCTTTAGCACGTGTTTCTCTTGGAATAAATTCCGAATGTGATTTTCATGTTCGCTTGTCTAGATATCGTATTGATTTGTAAAGAAAACTATTGCCAGGTTATTTCTCAAAAAGAAGTCAAAGCCAGGCTCAGCCGGGTACATCATTTCATATATTACGATGCACAATCCTCGGCATTCTTTTCAGCGCTGGTAACTAAGAGGCGTGTGCCAAAGATAATATCTTTGGACAGGGTCTAGGACCTCGGGCTATCCAAGACTCTATCTCATTACCGGATGTGTTTGGTAATTTGGACTGTGCTTGTCTATCGTCCCAAGTGGATCATTTCTCCGAGCAGCTTATACCGATTTGTGATTGTGTCTCACAGATCAGTTCAATTTTAAGAGCCAGTGATACGGAAAGTCCTGCTATCTTCGTGATATCAATTGATAATTACAAGGTGAAAGGATCGGTACCACAGACAAGGCGCATTCCAACAGTACCCATAATGTGAATTGACGAATTACCCAGATAACTGAGCTTAGCCACAAGATGTGGCTTTGTGCATAGTCAGGAATGGTTCCAGACCACATGCTTGGTGCAGTGCGATAGAAGTTTCACTGAGTTGGCAATCATATGTTTGGGTCACTGGTAGATCGGAATTTAGGAAGAGTTTGGATTTGAAACTCCAGAACCCTATTCCACTTCCGTAAATGAGACCACTTTGTAAGGTCTTCAAACTTGGCAAGTCCAACAAGCCACCAGGTATGGCTGAAATCAAAACTACTTTTATGATACTGCCCAGAATTTACACAAAACGGAACATCAGTCATCATCACACAAGCAAGTAAAGAGTGAGCTTGAGACATTACCTGTTGTTCGGATCCGGGTTCCCAGCAATAGTTCTTACCAAGTGGCTCTTTATTCGGGATATATTGGCGAGGTTGGAAGGACATATTAGGAAAATCCCTTCAGTATAATGGATCATCATTTCCAATCAAAGAGTGGGAGGCAAGCCCAAGAGTAATACGGGGTTATGGAGGAGTTTCGCAGCATATCGTAGTGCTGTCCCAAGCCACGTTCAATAGAGCCGTGGTATGCCAATGATCAATTAAATACCCATTCGGACCGCCGTGAGTAGAATGGTTGGTGGGATAGATGGAGCGAACCTCATTGCTGCTTCCTATCAGAATCGACAATCTTTGAGTGTAGCTGCCCAGAATAGCGAGTCGATACATGTCACCGTCATGAAGTAACGACGTACAATCAACAATACGCCCCAAATGCAACACAATCCGTCAATGGAATTACCGCAAACCACTAGTTGATCCATGGTACTCTCGAAAGGGCCTTTCATATGATACCAATGGATTTGTTCACGCAGTTAAAGGAGCTTGAGGGTGCTTTCTTGTCGGACCATTCGATGACTCAAGTATGTCATTCAGCTGAATTGAAACCTGGATGTCAAGAAGTGTTGCCACCATGCTCAAAAGAGGAGATAATGTCGAAGCCATCCATCCTAAATCGAGTCTAAAACATGCTGTTATAATTGATTGAATCTACCGAGCTTTGAATTTTTGGATATGAATCAAGGACTGAGTAATCTTACGTTGGCCAACCAGGCCGGTTGGCTGTTGAGTGAGCTACTTTTCAGGCCCAATGCATCAGTAGCGATGGGTTTACTCAACACATCCATCTGACCTTTCCAAATAGTTTAGGGGGTGGGGAACACTGTTGCAAGGTCCAGAGATATCGGTTTTCTCGCTCAAATACACCGTGCATGCTGCACTGTCGATTACACGTATCGGCCGCGAATTAGGCTGTATATGCTTAGATGAAGAATCTCACCTGGTAGACCCAATGCTGTGTGTTCAGTGAAACCTGGTAATTCTACATCCCCTCCATGGGGTAAGAATCGGGCTACCCGGTAGAGCATGCTAGAAACCACGTAGAAATGTCAACCCATAGGGATATCAGACCCTGATATTGATAATATACTCCATTCATAATGGAAACCCTCACGATGGATAGTTTACAGATTCATTCAGTACCTTACAGTGTGCACAATTGTACTTGCCAGAGCGATTCGCCTGTAGAACTCGATTCATCCAAATACAACACAATCCCCATATCTGAACGCAGATAATTATTCCCTTTTTTGATGGGGTGTTCCCAAGCCCTTGTGGCGCCTAGCTGTGGAAGAGTTTCGTTTGCCCAATTCAAATATTGTGGTATAGGGTGGAGCCCATACCCACCTCGCGCAGATATGGTAGTCCATACCAAAGCCTTAACCTTATTTCTAAATGCGTACGCTGATTCAAAAGAGTACCCATTCACGCCACAAAACCTGCTAGGGGATTTTCCTTATTCGCCCACCGCTCCGCTTTATATGATCATGCATGCGGTGGATCAGCCATTTCCAGTAGGTATCAATACAATAAAATAACAACTGCTCCGAAAAGGTCGGGAATAGCCCTGTTCTTGGCCCACATACGAGATGCTCATAATACCGGTTATTGAACACTCCATGACTTGCACATAAAATTGAATTACTTTTCCTTAAGATTTTTGAGTTCAAGTGTCAGTGGAGAGATGATATGTTTTCGAGGCTATTGTAAAATATATGATTTGTTTATCGTCCATGACCATCTCCTGTCTTACCTAGCTCATCCTAATCACGTTTCCCGAGATCTCCCAGCATACGTCGCTTTTCATCGTAGCATCCGGAAACTAGTGTGTGCGGGCACGGATATATAAACAACATCCCCAGCTACCTATACAAAACCATCACAGCCATCGATAGTGTACTGGCAAGCTATACACCAAGCGCTCTGAAAGTACCAAAATGTCAATCCCTGATAATGAATACTCTGTGAGTGACTATATATTAAGTTCTAGCTACTTTCCTGGCCAACTACAACCCGCCATAAACACGCCTCCCCTTATCGAGGATGCTATTTCATACAGCTTTTCGGATTCCTTAGAGTGTGAGTTCAACCCTTTCTCGGAGTTGAAATATTCCACTGACGCTTCGTTTTGTAACGGGGCTTTTGCGTCTGAGGAGGGCATGCTGACAACTCCATTGCAGATAGGGCTCGACCTGGAGTTCAACCATTTTGGAAGCGAGATTTCGGAATGCGAATCGCTAACCCCCTTACCTATTACCCCAACTAGGGAGAGTCGGTTATTTTTAGACTGTGACATCACACAGATGATGAGCAATCACCCATCTCCACACTCAAACGATGACTGGGAGAACTTGGTATTCAAAGCGCTGAATTTCAATGAGAACACAATTGACAGCCATGTTGAGATGGTTCCGCCCCACAAGGCCCTGGAGCAGATCAAGTTCATAGTTTACGAACCTTCCACCAAAGGGCCTAAGATGGCACCCACATCTGTTCCATTGCACTCGAAGAAGGCATGTGCCCAAGATTTTCTACCGGAGAAACCTTCCAAAAATACCTGTTGTAGCGAGCTGAGCGCCACACACAGCTTCAAATGCACATTTCCAGGCTGCCCCAAATCGTTTAGTCGCCAGTACAATCTCACTTCACATATGCGTAGCCACTCCAATCTCCGCCCGCATTCCTGCGGGTTCTGTTCTCGCTCATTTGCTAGAAAGCACGACCTTCAGCGCCACACTCGTTTGCACACAGGCAACCGTCCTTATGAATGTATTGCATGTTACAAAAGCTTCCCAAGATCGGACGCTCTAAACCGACACTACAAAGTAGAGGAAAAGTGCCGGGAAATCTATAAAAAAGCATCTTGAATCCCTTGAAATTCCACCCAACTTGGGCACCAAGAAAGCCTTAGATCAGGTTGTATTTACTCCATCAAGGTGGTTATCACTTCATGCAAACATCAGCCTTTGGATTCTCTTCCACGCGCTCAACCTTGCTATGAAATGCTTAATGATTTACCACATGTATATATTTTTGGGGGATTGGATGTTCCCCAGCTCCTTACTATGATCCTCTGTCCACCTCCATAGCGGATGCTGTATAGCAATAAATAACAAACCTTTGATCTTTCTGGATACCTAGAGCCTGAGCACTACCAGTTCCAAAGGATGTGTATGAAATCCATACACCATCAGATCAACCTGTAGCATATCGATCGAATCGTAATACTAATGTTGGAATGCAGTAATTTCAGCAAAGCCACAAAATCTTGGGCCTAGCTGAACTCCATAATATGGCATCATCCGGAACTCCGTATACTCGAATTAACTTCTACCCATGATGACTGTATTCCAGGCTGTGCAGATCAGCACAAAAGTCGTATTTTCCTGGCATATCCCATCGTTAGGTGTCACCGTGGTTTCTCTAACTCACAGAACAAGGAGAACACTGATGAATGTCAGGTGAGCAGCAGTTTGGTCAGTCTGAGGTTGAGCTGTTGATGCGGGCTCATACAGTTCGAGGTCTAGCCTGATCAATACGCTTAGTTTGATAGGTGATGATTAGCGGTCACCGATCGTGCGTGATCGTATTGTTGATTGTGTGGACTGGAATTTTCAGATTCCCATATATTTGGCAAGATCCACTACAGCAACCACTCCGACTCCATTTCTACCAGTGATTCTCTTACGGTGACGCAATCGGTTTGTGAAAGCCCCAACTTCCTTATTTGTCCTTTGATTGCAGGCACCATAAACTCCCGACTAGACTGGCTACCAAGGTTACTAGTACTGGGAGCATGGACTTCAATGAAACACTTCCCTGTGTGATTGATCACAGCAGTGACTACGATAAACATATATAGCTTGTTGCAGAAGCTAATTTCCTAGTTCCACGTCACGATAAGGGATAAAGTAATTCGGTGGATTTTGTAGGCTACATATATGGTATCATTCTATGCATCAAAAACCGGGGAAAAGGAACAAATAGGGGATGTCTAGGGATAATAACAAATTATTTCACTTGTTGCACTGATTGGGATTCATCTTGGGATGACCGTTTGAGGAGTGCTCGGTGTAATCATGTTCAGAAGAATTGAGCGAGATGTCATACGGTGTACTAGGATCCACGGAGCGCAAGCTACACAGAACCGTTCTAACACCATGAATTGGAGGGCTAAGGGGTTACTGAACCATATGATTAACGATAGCGATCCAAAATTACAAAGCGGTCGTTTGGCTAACAACCATCTCCAAATAAATCCATTCGATAAGAATGCCACCGTATACGATCCGGTATACATGGTATTCTTACCTTGGTAACGCTGGGTGTTGTAACGAAGCCTAGACCTGCATTTACCAGTCCTCTCAAGCCTTATTCTCCCTACCACGACACCTAAAGAGCGGTGCTTTATAGGAGTGTATGAGCGTTGTGTATGAAAGCTGAACGATGGGTCCGGATGTTTAAAAACTTTGGCAGAACTTGGGCTTTAAATGTCTTGATACCATAAACCACTTACATACACTCCTTAAGCTGACTCCTACAGTACTTTCGGCTTCAATCAATCTATGCACAACTCCTTACTCCATTACCTCTAGCCTATCCCCGCTCCGTTCAATCTATCGAGTTTGGCCAAATAGACTTCTCCTATAATATCACAAATAAAGTAAGATATAGGTGTTCTCCCTTTGCTGGGCTCTTCTGCCGTTATGGGCTAATGGGGGTTCGGTCGGTAGATTTGTCTCCTAGAATTTGAAACATGTTTAATTAGAAAATACCTTTCATACCCCACCTCCGCCCACTTGGGTTTCTAGCAATTAGTTACCAAGTAATTGGTTTCCAAAAAGTAGGCTCAATCAGAATCGTGGTGTTACTTCACCATACCACTTTCAATGCACCATCCCTTTCTTGAGCTGGGATTTCTCCAGGCTTGTGCTTCTGCGCCTGACGGAATCGGGAAATGGCAGGAAAAACTGCAGTAACATAGCTATTATTCTGTCAGACTTGGGAAAGTAATCATTTCAAAGTCGTCCCGTCAATTATATCAAAATCTGCCCCAACAGTGGTCTATGGCGAAGCCCATATCTTCATGAAATGAAGAGTGAAGGAAGTGGAGATGCACTGGTTATCTCTAAATCAGTTTATTACTTTGCAGTCGAGTCAAAGCATGCTTTACGGAAAAACTTGATACTTTACAAAAAGATATTCAGCAATCAATATCTTGATTTGGGATGTCGGGATAAGCAAACTGAAAATAGCAGCAGTGATGGACCTCTATTGTGCCGACTCTTTCATAAACCCGAATCTCATAGCTCTACCAATTGGTGGTGACTTGTTCATTGTGCGTTGCCGAATCATTAGCATCGTTGTCGTCATCATCATCATCATCATCATCGTCAACGAGGGCAACTAGCCGCCGCCTCTTTTGTTTCCTGAACGACCCGTTCGAATCTTGTGTATTTTCTATCGGAGATTCACTGCGCTCATTCCCTTCGCTTGGCCCGTTCGTCAATTTTTTGGTGACATTGTTTCGATCCCGAGAAATGTTGTTGTTGGGTGATTCTTTCTTGATTTTCAGTTTGATTTTTGGGTACTTGGATTGTCCAGTGAAGGCCAACATGTTCTTCTACAAACGCCCTACAAATTTAGCAATCCCATTTCAGATTCGATCGGATTGCCAAAGACGAACCTTATTCACTTTGAAGAGCTCGTCATAATACAGTCGCGAGGTATCACCGCTATCATCTAGAAATTTCACCAGGACAGTGCTCTTCAACGAAAGTGTGGATCGTTCAGTATGCATGCATGAATGACCACCGACGCCGTCTTCGATAAACCTACCTTTCCAATCTTCTCGATCACCGCTTCATAAAATTCTGTACTGGTCTCATCCGTTTCGCGATCTTTGTATAAGGAATAAACTCTGTCGCCGACCGAAAACGGGTTTTCACCTCGCTCTACAAGTTTTTTATTTCGCTTATAATCGTAAATTTTGTCCTCTGGAACTTTCCAGGTATCTTTCTCTCCAGCAATCGCCTCCGGGTCTCTAACGACATACCTAGATGCAACCGAATCATGTAAGCCTCCATATCCACATTGACAAAACCTATGCGAGAGGACATACTTCTCGGTTGCGGGGTCATATTTGCGAACCACCACAATATAACATTTCTCTTGAAGTTCATCACCATCGATCGGCACGAATGCAGCAACTCGTTGATCAATCTGGAAACGCAACTAGATGTACAGGCATCAGTAAGCTCCTCTGTGGAGGGCTAGATATCAGGAGGCTGGCCCAGTCCGCTTTACCTTTTCACTTGAGCTTAATCGCTCACCATCTTTGGTTGAACTCCTTCGTCTGACGACGAACCCTGCCATACACAATTGGTTTAGCACTGGAAATCTAGTTGAGGTCAAGGTCTAACTTACTGTCGCTTTCGCCGAACTGGTCCTCCGAGGCACTACCCAAGATAGCCCGCGGCGTGCTTCCGTCTTTGGATTGCTTTCTCGCATGTGGTGGTGAGTATCCGTGTGGAGTGGAGTTTTTGGGAAATTCACTTCTCCGGGGCGAGGAATTATCATGGCGTGACAGCTCCACGCCACTAGAGGGTTTTCGGGTGAGGTCTCCTTGAATCTCCAGAGATTTCTTTTTCATCCGATCGACAGAGTTGGTGGCCGTATTCGAGAAGCTGAGTATCGAATCGAGCAAGGACAACGGATCCTCTAGGCTGCTTTTCTGCACCTCGCTGACTCGCTTTTTGAGCTGCGACGTCTCTTGTTGATGGTCTACGTATGTTCGTGTTCAGAAAGAACTGGGGCGTTAGTATAGGAGAAAATCACTTGGGACGTTAGTTATGGCAAGGGACTTCGTACCTTTGGGAAGATTGGTTGAAGCCTGGAGAATTGCGCGAAGCTCGCTCTCCATCTTAGAAGTATAGGTGCCGGCTTCCTCGAGTAATCTTTTGGTTTCCAGCTCGACCTCAGCTAGCGAGATTTTTCTAACACGAAGGTTTCTTGAGTGGTCTGTGAGGAAGATAGAAACACGATGGCGTCGACGCTTACTTTTCCATCTCCTTCATCATGAGGTTTTGGAAGGCGAATCTATCCTTTTTAAATAAAGAAGGATCCCTGGTGGTGATCTCGGTAAGCATTCTCACCACGGATTCTTGAAACTTCTTTCCACGCTCCTAGGGGGTAGACGGTTTGGTGGAAATCCAAGAACAAGTCAGCACGGGAAACAATGAAAGGCAAACAAAAGGCTGGGTTACGTGATTCTTGAAGTCGTTCAGTAAACACTTCCGTATTTCGTCAAAAGCGCCTCTTCTTTTGAACTGCTGAGCCAACTCCAGGGGCTTCATTGGGTAGTGAGTGGGTGTGTTCAAGGACGGGTTAGAAAACTTCGAATTGCTGATTAATGTAATATTTATTGAGTGATCTATGAATTGTTCTTTAACGATGGTAAGTCCAAGTGGGTATAAATCAGTCAATCTGGTTTAATCAATTTTGATGCTTGACTAACCCATATGGGGTCACGCAATATTTGAAATGGTTCGGTCCAAGGAGAGCTACAGCTCGCAGCAGCTTGAGTACTACCATATATATGTATTTACTTATGGCGCCAAAGAGTGGTGTATAGTGGATGTCAAGATGGGTTGTTTTGGTAGTCAAAATGGTAGCTTTGATGAACAGCTCTGGTTTTCAGCTATGCTTACAAATCGGGCCAGGATGTGTTGGATGACAAGTAATCCTTTCGAAACAGGTGACCGCAGACGAGAATTTACCTGTTCCTCTTCACACAAACCCTGTGAACGATGAAACTACCATAATGAAGGTCACTACAATCAGGACACGGAGACTTGTGCTCTCCGTGATAAAAATATAATCGTATTCAGGGTATTTCGCCTTTCCACGAGTTTGGAATGTATTTTCAATCTATTATCACTCATGCCTGAGATAGGGGAGTGGGACGAATACTTCTTAACTATTGTCTGATACGAGAAGGAGGTGGGTAGGCCAATCATAATTCCAGCTATGCTTTACATTTATACAAACGGATGACGAAAGGTTGATGCCAAATGGGTTGCAAGATACAGCGATGAGGGGAGTAGGGCTGAATATTACTACCTCATAAGACCATCTTAAGTTACAATACACGGTATGCTTTCAGCGGCACTAAATCTTCATGTTGGTGTACCTGATGTACCGAGGGAATGTGTTTTGATACATTAGTAGATGAATTTCACGCTCCGCTCGCGAAAACATATTCAGTGATAATTCACCCGACTCGAACTGTCTTGTTAGCTCCAGGATAGTTGCAGAGGAAAGGTTCACCTGAAATTCGGATTTTGGGTTTATGAAAGTCTCATACATCGAGAGGAGCTCGTTACGGGTCTTGGCGTTGATGGATTCTTTTCCGGGGATGCGAAGCCGAGATTGTGTATCCCGCAGCTTCCTACAGCGCTCATAGAATAGCGGGTTTTCTACGCTGAAATCCTTGATGGTGTAAGCTTTGAAATCCTCGAAGAGAGTAGGGTCGGTCAAGATCTGATCAAAGACATGGGTATTGTTAGAGTTCGCTCGAACCAGTCGAGATTTTCTTAGTTCGTAGATGGGGTAAACGACGAAAAGAGTGTGAGTTAAAATTAGTACAATCACTCCCCATACGTAGGCAGCAAAAGATTTCTCAAGGGTACGCAAGGACGGAAGGAATAAAAATATTAGATAGAGCAAGAAGCCCACCATGGCAATGATAGCCACCGATATTAGCTCTTTCCGAATTCCATACACGTCTTCGATTCTCCAGAACCAGTAAAGCAGCACCGGAACCCCCAGAAACATGTACACGACCAAGAAGCCGATAAAAGGATAGAACTCCCAACTAAGTGGGCATTCTTGGCCTGGTACCGATGTCATGGGAGAGATCGCATTCACAATGGCCGTTACGCCGATATGCATAAGCATGAAAGCTGCCAGTGTGCGGAGAATGTACGATGTGGTGAACAGGTGGCGATATTTATAGTACCAAGCTTCCCTGAGGTTTCCGTAATTCTTTGTGCTGACAAAGGATTCCTCCGAAAGCTCCATTTCATAGCCAATTTCGTCCTCCTTCATTACAGAACCCAGCTTTGCTTCCAAGTATATCGATTTGTGATATTTGCCGAGAAACGTCAGGCGAATCAGTTTAGCTAGTACGGTGAGACCAAGAGCCGGAAAGACGACAGAGGGGACCCACAGCCGAGCCACGCACGATGTGATGGGTTTGGCAAGTTTGTACAGAAGATAGCCGATTAGTATCGTGTTGAACAATGCAAACACGCATGTCAGGCTGACGGAGCGATGCTGGATTGTCGGCTCATGGCGATACTGAATGAAGAAGTAGAGAGAGACTATAGTGATTAGAAACCACACGCAGAAAGCTATCAAGGTTATCCAAATAGCCTCCATTATCTAGCGAAACATAAGTACTGAAAATGACTGCTCGTGATTGTCAAGCGGGTGACCTTTATACTTGCATTCGGCCCAGGTCACAGCTCGCCCGGTCCTCCCTAAAGCCACCAATCAGAGTGGTTCATGAAAAATTCCCACCAGAGCTGTCCCACTTGATGGATCAGCCCAAATTGGGACAGTGTGGTTGGATTTGAAAAAGAAATAAATGACATATCAAACAAACTCGCCGATCCAATGCTTCTTCGAAAAATGAACTGTACCACCTAGGAGGGTCAACATAATAACTGGCACATTCACAAGTATAGGATTAGCTCGGCCGGTGCCTTTGCAGCATATCATTTCCGATTGAATGTTCGGAGTGGCACAAGACACATCGTGATCTGAACCAAAAGCATAGAAGTGCACGAACTCCAATGAGCTTGGGCACTCACTCGCTCGAAAAAATGGGCCAAGTGGGGTGGCTCGACTAAACCAAGGGATCCCAAAATGGCACTTCGCCATTGAAGGACCCATTTTGGTAGGAAGCGTAAGACAAACCAGAATAATGTTGTAACCCAACATCCACCAATCGAGGTGTCATAAACCCCCTCTTGTATGATAAAAGAAATCGTTCGTATTCTCATGATGAGGGCAATTAGTAAGACAATATCCAAGTTGGAAAACACGCGATGAAAAAGTCCAGATCCGAGGTTTCTGAAGTGCCTCGCCACACTAGCACAAAAGGAGCGCCAAGCATGATCAAGCTAGTCAGCTCAGAGCAATATTTTAAGCGGTGGGCTCATGTCTACTATCCCTATGTATATCTGGATAAGGGGGATGCGGATACAAATTTCTTACTATGTACTATGGTACCGGGTTTCCACGGTGCCTCCTCGGCTAGCGGGTTGATTCATTAAACTGATACTCTTATAAGGAAATCGCAATAAACTTTAGCGTGATTCCGCGTTGGTGTACTGATACAGTTACCAAAAGGAACATCCAGCAGAGTATTAACTATTGCCATCTTAATATCAATCATGCAACAAGTGGATTGCATGCCCAATAACTTGATCTTCTGATGGTGATTTCTGGGACCTCATATGCGGTCTACGTGCAATTAATAATATCGGCGCAGGCCAACATGGTATATATTTCTGAGCCATCTACTCCATCATAAATCAGGAAAGACCACTACACTCGCACAATGCAACAGAAGTCGATTATCAGCACTTGGAGACTGCTTGTTGCTTACATCGCATGAATGTTTACACCCTGAGATGTGGAGGACACTGGGGAGCAGCTGCAGCGTGAGGAGATGGGTAAATAGCCTTGATGTATAGCCTCAATGCTAATCAAGCACGTAGGCAACCTCAACTCGACGAGCGACCACAGCAACAAGTCGATCTGTGGTAAATCGCTAAGACGTGCAACTCCAGCGATATCCCATTTGAAGTGTATAGGTGCACGATTCAACAACTCTCAAGTTTCTTGGATGGTCTGGTCAGCGACTCTTCACGCATGCATGACGGATAAATGTAATAAAACTCCCCTGAATCTGAAGCACGCCCAACAAAAAATATAGCTGAATAAATATCAATGAATGGACGATAAAGTTGCGCATGCTGATTCTGCATAATTCATGGGCTCTCAATTTATCCTTCATGGCTGAAATCGAAGTTCCTTTCATTTTCTCGCTCAACATGAATATCAATATTGCCATATATTATCTCCCTAAAAATATGGAAAATTCTCTGCCGGCCTTGAAGGCAGCATCTGCGGCTAGATGCATGTATGCTGACTATACTAGTAAAAGGCGTACAAGACAACTTTCGAGGATAAGATGGAAAGATAAGAACAGCAGCTCCAAAAAAATCGGCAGCGTTAGAGTACAAGTCATGGCTCTCATGGTATAATGGTATAACGGTTATCCATATGCCGATTTCGCCACAAAGGTCCCAAGAAACCAACCACTCATCACCTCATCACCAGTATCATCATCATCATCATTCATGTGGTTTCTGAATCTCAAATCTTGGTTTGACATCAACAAATTAAAATTGGATGCAATTGAGTCATTTTAGGTAAAATATAAACCGAAGGCTCATTGACTGCCACTCTAGAAATATAATATAGTTGTCGCTCATTGCCTAGTAACTCTTACTGCCTTGAATTGCTCTCAATTATGGGAAACCAAAACAGCAAGAAAAGTGCATTGCTTCATGAGAAACTCTCCGGGTTTTCTGCTGCTGAGCGTGAACGACTCAGCTCAATTTATGAGAAGATTGTTGACCCTCAAGGACAATCCCTACAAGATAATCACGTAAGTACAAAATCCTCAGCCTTTTCGAGTAGAGAAAAGTCTAAAAACGAGCTGGGAGTCATATTTACCATCTTACCCAACATACTAGAATGCCAACATACTGCTCCCTAGCCCCCTTAAAGAATACTTATCGGAGTATTTCAAAACCGACTCTCATTTGAAGGAAAAAGAAAAGGGGACTATCACGCAATTTAGTTTAATCAATGGCGTTCATCAACTTTTGCGTTCGCCAACTGATGACAAATGCAAGGCCATACAGAGTATTCTATCCAGCTCGCAGCTTTCTCTCAGATCGTTCGTGCAGTCAATTGCTGTTACAGCCTTACACTTCTGGAGTCAAAAGAAATCTCTTGCCTCTAACCCCGACAGCCTGGCCCCTGAGCATTTTATCAATTATATTTTGCTGTACCCGTTTCTTAAAACCGGGGAACCTGAGGACAGCGCCGAGCAAACTGCTTGGCTAACATCCTCCGACAGCTCTCTGGGATATGAATCTTTGTGCTCTTGGTTCAAGAAGAATGGCATTTTCCAGATGCTCCTGGACTTAGCACTATCAACCATATTTATCCACGACTCATCCATTAGTAGCTCTCCTGACCTGATTGCACAGACTAGAGGCAAAAACCTTGTAATTCCTGAACTCTCATCCAAAAGCCACCTCTTGAAACCAGGTGATATGTGGTTTTTAAACCAGAACATTCCTATAGATTGTCGACAGCGCTGGGATCTATTGTTCTCGAGCAAAACGGATGGGAAAAGCTGGAGCACCTTCCAAAGCAGAATCGAGGGCATGGGATCGTTACTCATCATCATCAAGGAGAAGGGCGCAGGCAATAACATATTCGGAGGCTTTGTGTACGAGCCTTTGGAGGTCAAACCAAGATTCTATGGATGCTCTGACAATTTCTTGTTTACTATCAACCCAAACTTAAGAGTTTACTCCACAAGCAGATACAATGAGAACTTCCAATACTTCAACGTTGGAACCAAGACATTGCCAAATGGTAAGTTGGACACTGATCCCAGTCAAGAGGTCTGTACTAATCGCAGTTATTAGGGTTTGGCATGGGCGGCCAATATGAATATTTCGGATTATGGATCAACTCAGATTTCGAGACGGGCCACTCTAGAGCCGGCCCATTCTGCTCCACCTACAACAGCCCTCAACTATCGCACTCGGAGTATTTTGACATAGACGAAGTTGAAGGTCCCTATTCTATACATGGAATACACGAAGTATCAAGTGACTAACCCATTGCCTATCTAGTATTCTGTGTAAGAGAAATCGAGAGGGATCCTAATCTATTGCCCCCAAAGAGATCCGCCATGGATACAAATGCTGACGCAGTGGCCATTCTTGAGATGGCGAATAGAAAAATGTATTCAAAGGACCTTCGTGAGCCAGACTTAGGCCTTGACAGCGACGAAGAATAGCCCTCTTTTTGCCATGATATTTAATACTAATTACTGCAAATCATCAGTCAAGAGCACCTCAAGCATCAAATTGGATTAGCCTCGTTTCCAAGTAAACATCCTTGTACTATTATGATTAGGCCCTGAACTCTTTGCTAAACATGCTTGGCATCTGTTGTCAGCGTGCTTTGAAACGAATTAAAAAATAGCCATATTGGCGTCGTCGTGATTTGTTGTTCATTGGAAGAGGTAGCACAAAGTGGAACGCACACTTACGAGTTGTTGAGGCCTCACTCCGGATAGAAGGCAAGCAATATTCTAGACTAGATGCTAAAATAAGGTTATTCGATGGCCTTTCTCAAGGCATCTGCAAGAAGGTTGGATCTAGATTCCTCTCAGTGCTCGTAAAGAAATCACATGTGTTGACGAACCGGATCCATCTGGTTTAATCAGGCTTACTTTGTCGAGCAGAGATATATTGAATAGAGCCGTCTAATTCGCATATGCACGTCCAGACAGCACAAACAAATTTCCCATGTCTACTGGCACTTGACCACAAATGCCGTGAAGACAAAAAAGTGGCAACCGTGGGCATCTGACATCTGTAAGCATGTTTTAATAAGCACTTCGCTGATCTCTTGTGCTGCGCCTCAGGCTATTACATAATATGGAAAGTGAGCTACTCGTCAGCAGGAACTCTGCATGTTGAAGGCTCAAATGATATCATGGTCAAATTACGAAGTATGTTGCAATATCGGCTGGATTCCGTGCTCAAGAAACCAGATCCAATGGTTGGCTAAGCTGCATATGGTATATGACTGCCAATTCACATAGCCCTGATTATAAACCGAAAAAGAGCTAGTATTGTATTAGCAGTAACCAATACTGCGGATATAGAATACAGTCATACGAATTATGCATCGGACTATCCAGGTGTTGCAACCATTTTATTATTTACAGCATCGCACTGCTCCCCAGCATGTATACCTCATTCTTGGCGATTTGTGGGCTTCACCACACGAAATGTTAGACTGATTCTTCCGCTGTTGACTTTCTTCTGCTTAGGAATCATATGTTTCCAAAAGGTCTGAGTGTCCCCACCCATTACAAGTAGTGATCCGTCTTCCATTGTCACTCTCACCTTGAGGTTCTTTTTCTTATGCTTGAAGTCCAGAAATCTCTCTGTCCCCAAGCTAACTGCGGCAATTGGGGCACCAGGCACAAGGCCAGCCTGATTGTCCGAGTGGGCGCCAATGTACTCATTCCCATCACTGTAGTAATTCAATAGACAGAAATTGAATTGAACCCCAACCAACTTCTCCACCCTTGTCTTGATTTCGATCACACCAGCTGGATATTCCGAAGCCACCAGGGCAGTTGTACCTGAATAATTGTACACCACATTGGGATCATCGCCGAAGGCACAAGTCAGCCTGGATTGAGGCTTCACTCGCCCATAGACCTTAAGTTCGGGGCGATTCCAGTACTCTAGGCCAACAAGGTCCGAGTACAACTTACGGCTTAACTCTTTGGCGAGCAATTGAGGGTAGTATTCGACAACTCCATCTTCCTCAATCACAGCTTTAGGCTCTACTGCTTTCTCATCTGAGACTTTCGCTCTTTGGGATCGTGGTGATAATGTAGTCTCCGAATTTGCACGTTTGGCCATGCTACAGATGAGGATTGAAAGAGTAGCTGCCGTTGTGCTTGGTTATATACAAGCAATGAACCAATAATGATGAAAACTGCGGAACATTCTTCTCCCCCCTGGCCATTGGCCAATCTTGAAAGAGTGATTGATCCTTTCGATGACGGATTGACTCTGGAGGTGACGATCGAGATTTGTGAGGCTGAAGTGAGTTCGACGTCCGAGACCTTTAGACGGATGCTGAACAATTGAACCACGGCGACATATACGATATGTAGAATGATTATGACATGGCCACGCACTCAAAAGGAAGACCACCCTTCGCGTACCGAAAATAAGGAATCCTGGCCCTACTTCACAATGGTGATCGTATAGAGATAGGACAGACAAAAAAGAGTCGATCACCCTCCGTCGATTCACTGTGATTAATTTTTCCCTTATTTGGTGGGAGTAGCAAATGATAGCACTGCTCGATGCTCGAAACAATAATCCGCACTTGTTTTAGATCACACTCATCTGAGAAAATTAGTTAATCTTTGTAGATCGACTGCACTGAAGACAGTGACTATAGTCAAACTGCAGCCATTTCACCGTGCTCTTGTTGTCAAAGCGTCGCCACCGCAAGACAAGCAAACATGGTGATATTATCAGCACTTGGCGGCTCAAAAAAGTGACATTGCGCCTGAAGCCATCAGGAATGCAAGCTTCTTGGTCAAACCTAATTTCGTAATGTATCTCCATCTGATCTCAGTAGTGAGGCAATTATTCACAGGTTAGTAATAGAATGATCGATATAATATACCACTGACGGCTCCAAGTGGACTGCTCCTGTTTGGTAAACATTCTATTGAAGCTCATTGGGGTTGAATTAATTATACTGCCCTATAGAATGTTAATATTAATTATTCCTGACTGACCAACCAATCACTTTTGGTATCATCGAAAATATAAACAAACTAAGCCAATGGGAAGCTCTGAATTACATAGACATTTTGAGTGCCATTAAAACGCGTACAGGCAATAACGAAAGTCAAGACGACACTGGGCGCTTGATGATCCCTCGTTGTCGTCATTACCACACGCTGGGAGGTGCAACTTTTAGCTCATAGAAGAGACTCGGTAGGTGAATCAGTAAAGTTCTGGTTGAGCCAAGTTTGGTGTAATATTAGATACACTAATAGGATGTGTGGTTTTCTCTGGCGTGGACCCGTCGAATCACCAGCAAAATGGCCATATTAAGGATCAACTGGGTAGGTCCGAAGAAGATGCGCGTCAAGTGTACTCAATTATTAGTTCATATCACAGATTACGATTACACAGTGAGATCAATTCAAACTATCTGACCTGACCCGCGATTCTTGGTACTGTTACCGAGTCGTAAAAAAATCAAGGCATATATAGTAGGAGGTTGACCCAACTCTAATTGTTCAGCACATCCTACTAACTTTCCGACTCGTTCTCTCTTCCCCCTCTAGCGTTACTGTGAAAACAAGCGGTATTAAAGTCAATCCGTATTAAGATGTCTGGTATACAATGTTTCGGATGAGTAATTCGCTGCACAGTGTTGACTAAAGCCCTTCCCTGCCATAGCTGTCAGTATTACGAGTTCTGCTGGTCATATCATCTCCCCATGCAATTTGCCACGCAAACGTTTTTTATCCCCGGATTCGGCCTGTCGCCGTACCTCATTTATGAGAAGTTTTACTGTACCTTCACCGGCTTCTTTAGCGGTTGACTTGAACCAGAACCTTATCATCCAACCAAGGTGTATATCTAGGACTTTTCCTATCTTGTTGCTCGATTAGTTCTCTCGAATTCTAAAACCATCTCTCGCGCGTAGTCCAATTTCGAAGACACCAAGACGTTGTCTGTTGGATTCACTCAGGTCAAGTGATACTCCAGTAGCTATGGAATGCAACGTGGCTTTGGAGGATGATGATGTATTCAAGACCAAGTCACCATCTGGTATTCAGCACAAAAGCTCTCTCATGGTATCACCCCCTCCCAAAATGCTCAACTTCTTAGAGAGCCCATTGGACAAGTAAGCACGATGGTGTGTATGGTTGTGGCCATGTTTCTAACGCGAACAATACAGATGTCCGCAGATGGTATCTGGAATGCCTCTTGATTTCAAGTTGAGGAAATCTATATCATTTGCTATGGTTGATGAAGACATTTTATCTCCTATTCGCCAGCCAAGCAGATTGGCGTTGTGTCGTAAGGCAGCTCCACCCCCACCGAAACTACGAAAGATGCATAGTATGTGTGAAATTCAAGAGGAGTTTATATATGGGGACTCACCAAAAAGTCAAATGGACGACAACCATGGAGAGTCATACATACTTCCTTGCTTTACCACCAAGAAAGACGCTCTTCGAAGAATTTCTCCCAATACTGTAGGTACTTGACTACATTCACCTTGCAGCGCACCAAATAACATCTTTTCCCCAGCTTTGTGATGTGTTGAGTGGGAAGTACGAAGGATCTTACGACAAGCTTATTGTCGTGGACTGTAGATTCCCGTACGAATATGAGGGAGGGCATATCCAGAACGCTGTCAATCTCAATACCAAAGAGTCGCTTGAGAGCCATTTCTTCGGAAATTCTCGAGCCACATTGAATTCTCGTACGATAGTTGTATTTCATTGTGAATATTCGTCGCATCGAGCCCCAAGAATGTAAGACCTCATCAATTCAACTTGGAAACTCTCGCTTATGAATGATTTCTAGGGCTCATCATCTACGTAGCCTTGATCGAGAATTGAATGCTGTCAACTATCCTCATTTGAGTTATCCAGAGCTCTATGTGCTTGACGGAGGATACAGGAGTTTCTTTGCCCAGAGCGTTCGTAAGGCTCATTGCGTACCCCAGAGCTACATTGAGATGGATGACAAGGATTTCAAGTCTGAGTGCAAAGCTCAAATGGCCAGGTTTACCAAGTCATTCGATCAAAAGCTTAAAAACAAAGCAATACGCTGGTCTCGTAGCAATAGCTTCTGATGGAATGATGCTTGGTATTCAACTGGTATAACGATGGTACAGTCGATCGCTCTGCAACGAATTCTATATTTGTGATTTCATTTCCAGTTGTTATATATGATTTCGTCAAGGTAGCCAGTACATCCTTATTTTCACTGTACCTATTCTCTACAAATATTCCTCCAATACTCAGGGAATCGTATATTTTACTTGTTGCAAATAAATTAGGCTTGGTCTGATTTACATGTATGCCAGCATATCACGTGGACCTCGAATTTTACCAGTCCACTCAAGGTATCGCCATAATCTGCCCGAGTGTTATTGGTTGGGAAAAGCAAATCATTCAAGTAGAGCGCAAAAAGAATATTTGTCCAAAAAAAATCGACGGATGAAGATATGAGTGATGGCATCCATTCGTTTGCAGTTTACCTTTCTAGAGGTTTCGCTGTGTAGACATGATTGCCCCACCACTTCAAAGGTCCATGACCGTGCTGAACCGCGATGTTTTCCAGAATACCCTGAAGTTGATCGCGATTAGAGTTCCAACCCAAAGCATTGGAAAGTACATGAAGCTTTTATCGAAGTAAGAAAAATGAAAACATCGCCTGCCTCGTTTTTCTATCTCTACAATATAACTGAAGTGCGCGTCATAGAGAGCTTTTGAATCAACCCCGGATGCGCAACATTGTTGAGGATAACGATTCTACTACCACCAAATTAATGTTGTTGAAGCTGGATACTCAGACAAAAGGTGACCATATAGGAATGAAGGTTTTTGCATGCGTCTCGAAATTAATCCCGGGTTTTGTTGCCTATTTTAGAGCTTGAAAACGTTTCTGAGGAAGTTAAAAGCTTGATCAAGGCTGACGGGTTGGATTTGGTTGAGCACCAAATCACGGTCAAGTATGACTACTGGAACACGGGTAAATAGGTCTGCCAGTCCTCTCTTACATACACCAAGCTAACAGTTCTAAAGAGGAAATCTTGAGAGCTATCCTTCCTGAGGAGCTTCCTGTTCAGTCCTCTTATGAAACCATTGGCCATATTGGTTAGTGATCTAAGCTAGTGAAGGTGTTTGGTTGTGGTAGCTAACAAGGCGATTTAGCTCATATGAATTTGCGTGAGGAGTATTTGCCGTACAAAAAGATTATTGGCGAAGTCATTTTGGACGTATGTCGCTATTTATAGATTCGATGATCTGGTTGCATCCTAATCCCTCCCTAGAAAACCAAGCACATCCGAACTGTAGTGAACAAGTTGGATTCTATTGATACCACCTTCCGTTTCTTCAAGATGGAAGTTCTTGCTGGCGAAAACGACATGATTGCCGAAATGGTAGCCAAGCTTTATGTATAGCATTCACACAATCCGAGACTCACCAAATGTCATCTCAGCGCGAAAGCGGATGTCAATTCAAGTTCGACTTCTCTAAGGTTTATTGGAACTCCCGTCTTCACACAGAGCATGATCGCTTGGTTCAGATGTTCAAGAAGGAGGAGAATATATGTAGGGTTCTCCAAGCCCATCTCGTCTCAAATCACATCCATACTAAGGCAACTCATCTTTTCTAGGCGACGTTATGGCCGGTGTTGGTCCATTTGCCGTGCCAGCCGCTAAGAAAGGGTGCACCGTATACGCCAACGATTTGAATCCTGAGTCATACAAATGGCTTTGCGAGAACATTAAGCTGAACAAAATCAAAACTTGTGTTCCATTCAATATGGACGGTCGGGATTTCATCCGCAACTCTACTGAGACTTTGAACCAGAGTTGTAAAGATGGCTCCTCATTCCGATTCTTCAATCACTACGTCATGAACCTTCCGGCTACCGCAATCGAGTTTCTGGATGCATTTGTTGGGCTTTTCCACGGCAAAGAGTCTTTGCTTGCGGAGCGTTCTATCCAACTCCCTATGGTCCATTGCCATTGCTTCTCCCGAAGCGAAGATCCTAAGACCGATATTTTGGAGGTTAGATGACGAGAACGTTATTCTTATCCATGAGCACACTTATTAACATTTGAACGCAGAGAATTCACCAAATAATGGGATATAAAGTGGACGCCGAGACCTCCATCATTCATCACGTCCGATCGGTGGCCCCCAACAAGGATATGTATTGTGCCTCTTTCCGTCTCACCCCAGAAATCGTATTCGCAAACATCAAGAGGAAGCAGGTAGAAGGCGAGGATGCTTTAACCAAAAAGGCAAAACCCGAGGAAGTAGAAAATGCCGAATAAACATACGCTTACTGGAGCATGGCTAGCATATATCGATCCATCAGGAAATAACATCGGAGTGCAACCAACAGACATAATCTGGGCAACATGAATGTCCGTTTATTCCAAAGAAATCATAGATAGATTAATAAATATGGCACACTCGATTATGGTTTATAAGTTGGTTGGTTCTTGTTCTTGATGGAATGCAGGCTTGAAACGAGGCAATGAGGTCATTCGAGAGGAGTGCTCATGTATCTTTCTCCATTCTATATAACTGGATAGAAAGGTCTTGGTTAACCGATGTGCTGTGAACGGATATTTATGGAGTACCTTGGCGGCTTGGGTCGTGCTATAAACTGCATGAGGTTCTTTGCAAAATTCCCCAAGTTGAATGGGTGTGGAGCACGCCGAATATTAACCGAGGAGCGTATCTACAACGGAGTTGCTTTAGGATAGGTGTACGCTAGGCATAGCTGAGAAACTCTACCTGTTCGTGTGTAGTCATATTCTTGGATATCAGATACAGGTGATACACTGTCAGTGCTGTCAGCACAAAGCCAAATACAAACGTGTAGATTGTCAACACTAGAGTTTGTTAGTCAAGGACGATGGAGAAAACCATGGTTCGAGGAATGCAGCTCTTTCAAGAAAAGGATATCCGACAGGCTTTTCACCCAGGGCTTTCTGGAAAGAGTACATCCCGGTCGGACTCTCCTCTCTCTTCATCTTCCAATAAAGTATAAGTTGGCCAAGGCTGAAGCCAAGCACGTACAAGCTCAGCAACGACGTTGAAAATATGAAGGTGAAGAAGTAACGATAGTTCCGTCGACCGACGCAGTTGTTAACCCAGATGCAGTGATGGTCCTCATTTTCTGAAAACTGTTTAGTTCAGCGAAACGAGTGTCTGACTATTTCAGCAGCTTACTAACCGACGCAATTGTCGCACTGTCGACAGTGGCTACATCTAGGAGGTCGATAGAGTTGACACGTGTCGCAATACTTGAGTTTCAGTGAGACTCCATTAATCAGGACGTCTTTCATTCCTGGATATGTCGATACAGGGTAATACGACGGGTCTACTAAATCTGAGGAGCTTGAGGGCTCCCCTAAAGTGGCCATGGGCTGGATTGGGTCCAAATTTCGAGGAATGATCTTTAAAAAGAACAAGGTTAGACAGAAGTGACTTGTTGGCTGAAGAACTGTCGCGTCTATTGCTATGGCTTACCCCTGGGTCGGTCCAAGATGTTTTGAACAAAGAGAACACGCATAGAAGGTAAAGGTATACAAAAACAAATACGACGGCTGGGCTGATATTAATATATACAAAAGGACAACTGAAATATAGAAGGTAAAGCGATGTTAAAGAGGGGACAAGCCAGGCACCATCTCAAACTTTGTCAAAACGATTAAAAGGGATGCCACTTACACAAATACACTGAACAGAATCACTGGAGTATGAATCAAGAGTAGGGTCACCCCTAAAGCCCAAAAGTCTCTACCAGTAACAATTGTGCCTCGTAGCAGTATCTTGTTTTTTCCAGCAAAGCTTTCATCAATGTGCCTCGGACTGGAAGAGGGTTTCATTTGGTATACGCTCGAAGCAGCTCCAAGATGACCTTATATATGGTGGTGTGAACATGATTTAATGGTTGCCTTAAATGGAGTACTTGCTCATTAATACGATCACTCAAGGACTTGCCACATCTCGAAATTCCCATATTTTCCTGATAAAACGTGTACAATATGTAAAGTCGAGCATTAATGGCGAATTACTGAATTTAGCTACCCAATTATACAGACCACAGATCTTAACATTTCCCCAGAATGCCTATACTCCATATCTGAGAGCGTTCTCCCGGGAAAAACAACGCAGAAGCCATCATCTTTGGCAAGCTACTGAATGCGTGTCTCTTCTCGATCGAATCTCCAGCAACCAATAGTGCAATGATGCCGAGCCTTGAAAGCGGTTGAAAATATCGGAAAACCTGAAATACTCAAATCACGAAACCTGCTAGGTGCAGACTTTGGCCTTGGATATGTAAATCACATGGTTTCCTTCACGTTCTGCAACTTCTTGTGATGTGTATAGTACAGGTAGATACACCAACATGTCCTTGAAACCAATCACTCCCGTTTGCTCATTCCATGAAATACTGATTGAGCTTTTCAAGTGACTAGTGGTAAAACTTTAATTTCGCGGAGTTTTATTGATAAACCTCCATTTTTGAAACCACCAAGACCGTGATTACCAAACTGGTCTAGATTTTGAATCTGCCCAGTTAAAATTGCGCACTCCTAACAATCCCCCTAGCATGTACTCGACCTAGTGCGCAGAGACGATTCGAAGACACTAGCCATTCACCTGATTATATCCACCGTACACGATCACGAGGTTGCAAGCACGCTCCTACTAATCGGATACTGGTCTATTCACAATGGACCGACATATCTTTTTGCGGTGATCGTTTGTTTATATTGCATGGCTGACGAGAAATTGCTGTCATCAGCATAGGAGATGGCTTTCGGGCTTTGGAGGCCAAACCGTATACTTGTCACATCACATGTGTTCGGAAGCTTCTCGAACTTTGGGAGTGAGCTTAGTACGGGAATACTTGGTGTGGTTTATCCATTCATATGCTTATGTGGCACCGCAAACTATCCACCCCCTCACGAGGGTGTGCAGCCGCAGAATAACAATATACTTGCTGTCGAACAGCATCTATCGAGCCAAGCGAACAGACAAATAATTATTCAGTCTATTTGATAGATTGACTGCGCGCTATATAGCTAGCGTTACAGTCAAATATTAACTAAGTACATGAGGTTTATTAAAGAATACGAATGCAGTTTAGGGGACGACTTCGATACCAACGGATCTGGCGGTGCCGACAATCGAACCACAGATATTCTTCAATTCTTGATGAGCCAGGTTGGCGTCGTTTTGCTTGCGTAGAGCAATCTCATAGACGTGCTTTAGAGAGATCTTGCCTATGATTTGATTGCCGGGCTGAGAGCTTCCCTTCTCGACACCAGCTGCACGTTTGAGTAGCCAAGAGGTGGGCGGGCTCTTGGTAACAAAGCTGAAAGTGCGGTCTGGCTTAACTGTGATAACCGTGGGGATGGGGGTGCCTGGCTCAATATCTTTCGTACGGTCGTTGAATTGCTTACAAAAATCCATGGATTTGATACCACGCTGGCCCAAAGCGGGACCAACTGGAGGTGAGGGGGACGCCTTACCAGCTGGGACCAGGATTCTCAAAAATGCGGTGGCAGCAGGTTTTTTGGCAGACATGATAATCAACGTTTGCCCGTTCTCACAAGAGAAAGCTAATATCTACATTCACAGTAAAAGTTTTTTATGATTATTGATGCTCCGAATCATCTATTCGATGCTATTGGATTTCAACATCATCTGTGGTCCGAAGCGGATTTGTGCCACAATTTTCCATTAATGTACACGGATCTTTTGGGACTAATTTCTAGACCATGTCAAGCATACTATTGACCTGCGTGACTGCTCTACCTGGAGCTGAGCAACGCAGTTCAAATAATTAAAGATTAACCAAGGGGAGTCAAACAGCACTTCCACCCGGTTACTAAGCCATAGCAGCATGAATGTAATTTGGCATGGTTAGGTCCGAGATCATTTCGATATACATTAGCAATGTAGCTACGAAGTTATGGTGGTGTATTTGATTGTAAAAGTATATACATCATTTACCAACAAGTATCTATCGTCGAAGTTACTATCATTACATTGAAGTACGCTGTGTTAATTGTGGGTAATAACTGCGCATCAACGGCTGAATTGGGTGTGATTGCAGGGTGGTGGTGAATGTTCGAAGTAACCTTATCTACGGCTGAAGGTTCAACTCTACGTAGAACCGCCTTGTATCCTGATAAGATCGGTTCGTTTACTAAATCTGAACCCACGTGCCAAGTTAATGCTCCTCTTGAAAATCCTGCCCACGCTTCCCTGTCCAGTGAGAAGATTCAACTAACATTTGGGAGAAAACGCTTACATAATCTAAAATGATTTTCGAGCGCATGTTCAAAGATGGACAGTATCTATTAGCCACGAATACCGGAATATCCATCTTAATCGGTTGCCGTACTCCCAAACCATACACGTATGATGTTGTCCTAGAATCACATAGACATGATCATTTCATGGGCCATGCCCCAATAACAGCGTCAAAAAACAAACACGGATCGCCTATTCGCAAACAAGCCGTATGCAACACTTGGTACCGTTGCTGTAAGAAAAGGAGAGATGATAAACATCAATGAACCCTAGTATCTGCGATATGCAGATCTCCAGTAAATGGGGTGGATGACGAGGCTTTCGCACGGTATTCCCAACCATCAAAGTTGACCTCAAGTTTATATTAATAAACGAGCCTATATCGTATTGTGGATCGCTCTTCACAAACATCGTCACATGGTGTTGGTCGAACATAAACAGAGTAATGACGTAGGGCGTTCTTGAACTGCAGTTCATGTATAGGACTAATCAAGCCTGCCGAGGTGCATAAATCCTAAGGTTGATTCTCCAAACAAGTATTCGTGCAGGGAGAATGCTAAATCAATATCTATGTTTGCATCTATGAGTACATGTAGTTTCTGCCATCCAGTCTCTGATTCGGTGGTTGCAGGGCATAGACTAATGTAATGCCAGGCCGAAATGAAGGGGCAGTCAATGCAATCACACCATAGGCTATAGTATTTCAGAGCAACAGCATTGGATCTGCCGCACCGTTTAAATAGCAAACTGGCCATACCGCTTAAATAAAGAGGCCAATCCAATGATCGATAAGGTAAGGAGAGCTGGAGTGTATCCAGGTATAAAACCATTCCAGTTCCCAAGAATTCTGGCCACTCTAAATCTAGGACACCCCCATTTTTCTGGGATTCCGTAAACGATGGACACAGTAACGAAAAGAACTAGTATACGTGTTGAGTCCGTCTCTGAGAATAGAAGGGAGCTAGAGAGGAAGCTCCGTCGCAAATTTGATCTACGGATTATCCCCTTTGTGAGCCTGTTGTATCTATGTGCTTTTATTGACCGTACTAATATCGGTAAGTAAAATGAACTTTCACACCACTCTATGATCGCCATTAAACATAATAAAATCTAGGCAATGCACGGCTAGATAACATAGAAGAGGACCTAAACATAGACGGCTCGCAATATTCCTGGGCACTCTCTATATTCTTTTTTGGTATGTCCAATGCAAAATTGGAGGGAATTCCTTCAACTGACAACATACAATCTAGGTTACGTTATATTTGAGGTGCCGTCAAATTTAATGCTCAAAAAGTGGAAAGCATCGCGGTGGATAGCTCGTATCATGGTAACCTGGGGAGGCGTTACCATTGCAATGGCCGGCGTCAAAAGCTACGCCGGCCTACTGGCCACTAGATTCTTTCTAGGTGTGGCGGAAGCTGGGTAGGCTTTAGCAAGATATCACTTACAATCGGCCTCTCAGGAAGTAATAGAAAAGGTAGTTTATTTCCAGGGATTGTGTTCTATCTGACATTTTGGTATACCCGCGACGAGCAATGCACGCGTGTAGCATTATTCTTTGCGTCAGCTTCATTGGCCGGCGCCTTTGGCGGAGTGTTGGCCTTCTTTATAAGTCAAATATCGGGAACAGGAGGGTTGAGAGGGTGGCAGTGGATCTTTATTCTTGAAGGTATTCCAACAGTCATAATTGGTATTGTCGTCTGGTTCTATCTTCCTGATGACCCAGAATCCTCAAGTTGGTTGTCTGAGTCTGAAAAAGAGCTGGCGGAGTCAAGGCTCCGCTACGACAGCGCCGTTACAGTTGAATCGGACCATGGCTTTGACCGAGGCCAATTTTTAGCGACGGTCCTCAATGCCAAGACATGGCTATACATGTTCATGTATATTGGGATCAATACGCCGGTCTATTCGCTAGCGCTTCTGCTACCCACCATTATACGAGGGCTTGGGTTCACGCATTTAATTGCACAACTGCTAACAGCGCCGCCATATATTCTCGCTTTTATTTTCTCAATCGGATACGCCATCCACTCTGATCATACTAAAGAGCGCTGTGTGCACCTTGTGTGTTCAGGCTGTATGGGGATTTTGGGGTTTGTTCTCCTGGCCATCCTGGACGATCTTAAAGGGAGGTACATTGCTGCATGTATCACCGTAATGGGTACGTTTGCATGTGTACCGGTGCTGTTATCGTGGGTCACCAACAATTCAGTTGGCTCCACCAAGTCAGCTACGGCCTCAGGAATGGTCATAGCATTCGGGAACTGTGGAGGTCTGTATACTTGTTTCATCCATTCGCAGTGGCCAATACTTACCAAGATGAATTCGAAGGGGCCATATCGGGTCAGTTCTATAGAGGCGATGAGGCGCCCCAATACTTGCGTAGCCATATGATTAACGTTAGCTTTCTGACCATGGCGGTGATTTTGGCGCTGATCATACGAACTCTGTTCAAGCGCGAGAATCACAAATTTGATAGAGATCAGTCACACGGGATCATCGTCGACGAAATCGCCGAGAATCCCACCTTCCGCTTCACCTTATAACACGCCAACCCATTACCAAATGCAGACTAAGCTGTCCGCATTATATTCGCACTGGCAACAGTTTTGTATACGTTATCTTGTCTACTAGATGCAACCTAAAACTTATCTAGCGTCATATATCAATCTTAATACTACACCCCCACCAATAAAAGCCAGGAAATTGTCAGAGATCCGGCATTCACGTAGTGGCGCTTGCTAGGCCCATCATTCAGCATGTTGGATGCAAGGTATGCTTGCCCACGTATCGGAAATCGCGGAGCACAAGATGATCAATCTAACGACCCATTGTCATGCCAACTTTCCTATTGGTTATCCGGATACTATCACTGTCGCTGAAAAATCCCTGGAGTGGTCTGTCCTCGAAACGTTGCCATGGCTCGGAACTTTCTTGCTGCTCCAATTCCCCTGCTATCACAGGGAGCCATCTCCAAAACCGAAAGAAATCGTAGGAATTTAGTGAAGGCTTTTTGAAACCTAATTCCTCTTATCCGTTTGAAAGAGATGGTTTTGCAATGGATATCTCCGAGTACGAGGTGTCTATTGTATAAGTAGCCGCCATGGACCAACATTTTCCCACTTTCTGTAATAAACCAGGCGCTATTGTTGAAGAACCAATTGCTTGGCATCGAATTCCCACATTACCACTTCTATCGTATCGGGTAAGGCATAGCAATCAAAGATCCGCAGGAAGCTTTCCAAGTTGTGCTTCGAGCCTCTCCTTTGCCAGATGAGACATATTATCTTCACTCTTGGCGCTTTTCTGGTTTTTCATTGCTTTCAGTATACTTATGCCCATAGTTGGCTATCTTGTCCGCGCTCCTTTGATCCCAATCCGGAGCGAGGGTATTATGATGACGGCCCTTGTGGTATGTATATGATACCACTTTTGTCTGGATCCTTTTGAAATGATACACAAGCATTAACTCTTATTCTTCAACAACCAAGAAACCGTAAGGGGTAGCAAGAGACCAGTAACTCCTATCCAGGCAGGAGAACGGCTCAAGGTTGGATGGGTGAGTGATCGCGACCGATGACAAATCACAAGTACAACCACTAATCCACATATGGACATACATGTAGCCAAGTAACAATCATGGCGGAGGCTTTGTTCGCCTAGCTTTAGTTCCCGAGTCCCAGATTGATGACGAAGAGGCATACAAGAGGTAATAAGCATTCGGGCCAAATCCAGATAGCCAGTCCCTAAGCTTGCATTCTACAGTCACGTTTTGAAATTCACGTGTTATGGGCATGATGAGCGTCCTAACAAATTCCAGTATGGCGATTGCGATCACCCCTGCAACGCTCGGCCAGGATGTGAGTACCAGTCAAACAGAAATGACACTGAGCGATATGATACTACGATCACTATTCCGACAAACCTTAAGGATGGAAGGTATGTTTCGAGTTGGTCCGCGTTCTCATTCTTCGTTGGGACTGACCACTCTCCTATGGTAGATATGTGCTACAATGGGTTGCTCTCTCAGCTTCCGAAACAAGAGTTTACTACTCTTGTTCATTGCTTTCAATTACAGGTGGAAACCCCGAGCTAAAGTGTAGTCGTAAAGGTAGAGCGAGCGTTGCAAAATGCATGCCAAATGATGGCGACCCTCTAGAGACCATTAGTCATGGAACCAAGGAAGGCGATTTTTGTTATGAGAAAGACGGACTAGGGAATATTGACGATAGGATCTGGGAGCGGCCAATAAACGCCGATTGTGACCCCCGTACAGGATGTGTCGTGACATCAGATTCGGAGTACTGTAAGAGTGCTATTCGAGGGATTCAAAATCCTAGAAATCCGAAGCAACCCTCTTGCAAGTTCCTGGATCCACCACTGCCGGAGAGTAGCAAGCAGAGAAAGTGGCACCAATCGGGGCCCAAATTAAGACCGTCGAAGACTCAACGGTTAGCGCCTAAAAGGAGAAACCGAAGGCTGAGATTCAACAGTGAGATTCGGTACCATCGCCCGATCAACAACTGGAATGCTAGGAAGATAGCCGGGCTAAGGCCACCAAGATCCTCCAGCTTCGCCCCGAAATCCATCCACTACTCGCCGCCAGATTATTCTGAAGCCCCGTCAAGAATGCATCCCATTGCGTTTCAGAAACAACACAGAAAGTACCCCGACTATTCAAAGGGCTTCTACTTGCGAGACGGTTGGAAAGAGGCATTTGCTTCGCAGCACATGAAATACCTCGGCTCATATTTGCGACCCTCAGAGGAGAGTAGGGTTGGTGGCACATGGCAACAACAACGTAGGGGATCTACAGATTATCCATACGACTCGAAAGGGAATCTGTTCTGTTCGGACTGTGAAGAGGATTGGGATGAAGACGATGAGGAAGAGGACGAATGCGAGGACGATTCTGACTACACAGATGATGAATACGACTCGGATGATCAATCTGATGGGTATTCTGAACAGGAGGATGAATGTGGCTAGGATGTCACATACGATTGCATAGATATTTATTCAGCTAGATATAATGCCTCCTGATATTTATTTATTTAACCTAATAAATATTGGCTAAAATCACAACATCACGCACTCCAAGGATGCGCTTGTGGCTTAGCTCTAATTCCTGATTCTAATCTTAGTGCCTCAATATTGAATTCGTATGGGCCAGAATCACTATGGAGCCCCAAGAATTTATTTCGCTCGATTTCTGAATGAATACGAGAAGCCTTGAATACGCTGAGCAAACGCAGGTTCTGGATCAAACTCATCCCGTGGCTACGAAATGGGATGCAGCTGAGGTCTTAATTAATACATATTATGCTTGGCAAAGCATCAAATATCAGATCGAGAGAGGTCTCACCGGTGGTTGGAGGCACACACCCAATGAGTGCCAGAGATACCCTGGAGGTTTGGAAAGAATAGAGATGTTCCATAGATGGAGTGTAGCAAATAACTAGACAAACTTGAATTCCTAACTAAGCCTGAGGCCAGCTTCAGTGCAAAACATACATATCATTCAAGAGTGTAGGAGATGATGTCGGTTATTACGATGAAGGAAAAGTAAGACCCTAAACCTCGAGAATCTCCTCAATAGGCGGGTGGGTTGAAACACAAAGCTCTGCTTCGCTCGCGGACACTAAACTTTCCATTTCTTGACATGAAGCATCCTCGTAGTGGATTGCCGCCTCCGTAGCTGCATCTGTAGAGTCTTCGTCAGGCTTGATAAATGCATGAGAACCTAAGGATTCCTCGGGTTGGCCAGACACCTCGCTAAATTGTGATTCACCTGCTGCTGAACGATTGTCGTAGCCTTGAGGGTTTTGATGCGGGTTCCAAGAGTGACCTGTGCCATTCCTTTGTAGCTCGTCTAACCACAGCTCATCATCAAGGTCGTATTTCTTGTGATCAACCAATTCGTGCTCGCTCTCGAAGCGATGATGCTGATTAAGATCCACCACAGATTTGTATGAATCACGCAGTGAGTCATGGTCCTGAGATGGGTGCTCATCAGGTTTGATGTCTAGGTACTGCGGAAGACCATCCACAAGCTGTGTGGAGTGGAGAATAAATATACAACTTAATAAAATTAAGGGAGTTCGCATTGGCAAAGGAGGTATCACGTACCACACGCTGACCTGAACATGGGCTTTATACAAACTCAAGACCGGATGAGCACCACAACTCCAATCCTCCTGTCCATTGTGTTTATTGTAGTCAATGTGGACTCTAATGCAGGATCACCATACATCATTCCAACTTTCATTGTGCTCCTGTAATGCATTCCAGGCATTTTTAAGTGGAGTTCGTGAGCAGGTTGAGACATACATTAAGCCTTATTGTAAAAACGGCCACTAGGTATGGGATTTTCGTAAGCCAATGGCTGTCAAGTTGATGAACCTACAGGAAAGGTGAACTGCTGTGAAGCCACCTTAGCCTTGTATGTACCACAACCTGATTGGCCAAAGACAACTACAGAGTTGATATGTTTCATCTGAGTAATGTAGATTACCAAGCGTCTCCTATACAGCCGAATTCTGTGTATATATACAATCCACCTAGGTTGGTGTTAGCCACAATCCATCCACATACCAATCCCTCCTTAATCTTCGGTTGTGACATGGCACCAGAGCCCGATTTCATTTATCAGCAAGGACTTCAGAATTGCCCCGAGGTCCTCGAACCCATTGAACTTGAGGTCACCGGCAAGATCCCCACTTGGTTGAACGGTGTGCTCTATCGCGCTGGCCCCGGGACTTATGAGATCCCTGTTGCAGGGGCGGACAAGCCGTATTCCATTCAGCACTGGTTCGATGGTCTCTCCCAGATCCACCGCTTTGAAATCCGAGATTCACACGTAGCATACAGAAATCGGAACACCGCCAAAGGCAAAGAGGAGAAGTTTCGACAAGGCCTTGGAATGGATGAGATCACCTTTGGACAAGATCCCTGTCAGACAATCTTCGATAAGTACTTCACCATTTTCAAGGAGGTAACAGGGCTTCAGCCGAAAGATCGCAGGCCCGATGAGGCCAACATTGGTGTCACTGTATCATTGAACTTTCCAGGCGTCAGCAATGTGAATGATGGGCCGGTACAGAATCTTGTCGTGAAGACAGACGCCAATGCTCTGCAATCACTAGACCCTGTCACCCTGGAGCCAGTGAGTATCTTCAATTACACCACCCTCAACGCGAAACTACGTGGGTCTCTAGCGCCAGCCCATACAAAGTTTGATCCCAATACACACGAGACATTTGGATTCACCCTGGAGTTTGGCAAACAAGCGACCTACCATCTTTTTAGCATCAAACCTGCTGCCGATGTGGATTCTGAACCTGAAGTGACGGTCTTCGCCTCCCTCAACGCGCCACCCGCCTACATTCATAGCTTTTTTGTCACCAAGAACTATGTCATCCTAGCCATATGGCCATGCTACTATAGCATGAATGGCTTGAACATTCTCCTGAAACGGAATGTAGTTGCCTCCTTCAACCATTGGGATCCCAACTCGAAGACACATATATACGTTGTGGACCGCAATAAGAAAGAGCATGTTGCTACGTACACCTTCCAGCCTGTGTTTTGCTTCCATTCGCTCAATTCATGGGAAGATGCTGAAGGCAATATCGTAATGGACTTTTCTGCATACAAGGATAATGGAATAATCTCTACGCTGTACATTGATAAACTTCGAAACTACCGTCCAGGATCAACAAAATACTTGCCGTCTGTGTATCGAATTGAGCTGAACTCGCCCTCCACCCAGAATCCAGAGGAAAAAGTCCCCGCCAAGTTGCTCTTCAAAGCACCAGATTCTCTGGACATCGAATTACCAACATTTAGTCCCCATCTGATAACGAAGCCATACCGGTACATCTACGGCGTATCCAATTCAAGAGACACCAAGACCCCTCTGTTTGACCGGATCTTAAAGATCGACTTGGACAATCGGGAAGGAGTGGATGGCCCCGAAGGAAGATTCTGGGTTTGGCAGCACCCTGGGTGTACTCCTTCGGAACCCATCTTCATTCCCAGTCCCAATGCAACAGCAGAGGATGATGGAGTATTGCTAAGTGTCATCCTTGATGGCAACAAAGGGAAAAGTTTCTTGGTGGTATTAGATGCTAAGGAATTGACCGAAATAGCTCGCGCCACTTTCACTCAACAACATGTAGTGCCTTTTGGGTTCCATGGGCGTTATATGGATCTATAGGATGGTGAATTCAGTAGATAAGCAATCGATTTATGAATAAAGCACGCACCAAATGTTCTTAGTATATATCCAGAATAGAATCAACCACATACTTAGCAATGGATTACATGATTTACTATGGTAATGGTTTAAGCATAGCTTTGTTGACAATCTCGCACTACGTGCGCTGCTGTAACAATGGTTAACTCAGAGCTGAGCACTGACGCAGTAACCAACTTGCCGTTATTCCAGGGGACAAAATATTTCAATGAGTTCAAGTATCTCAGCTACAGGAGTAAAACTCCTTAATCCACCGATTTAAGTCCATCCTGTTTAAGCAGGGCTTCTGTATAAATATGTTTACCTTGTGGTATACGCTAGAAGCAGGGTAGCTGGTACTTTCAAATCTCCATCTTAAGAACCATATTCCTAAAGAGCCCATTCGATACAAAAATCCATAGATTTACAGGGATTGTTTGCCCTGACTTGGCTAGCACAATCCACCAGAGGTGACGGGGGCAGCATTGCAAAGGATTTAAGAAATGAAAAAAGTCCTGGTTTTTACAACAATACAGCCGGAATAGAACAAGTCAAAATAGTCTGAATACAAAGCATACATTACCGAGAAACTGTACTGTGCCTACACATCAATCTTACTCAACCGTCCGCATGTTTGTTTACAGATTCCAATAGTTCAACTCCCTTACTGAACAAATATCATGGATATAATTCGATGAATTAAAGGTTAACAAGTAGCCTGATTTAATTAATGGTATGGTATGACTGGGTAGAGCAGGTTGTAGTATTGGCGGCTATAGTACAATATTAATCAATAAAGGACTTTGGGGTAACAAAACATTCGGAAAACATTCGGAAAATGTTTAGAACAAAGTCAGCGGTGGAATTTGATGGAATACTTGAGAAATACAGTATTCAGTGAAAATGCGAAAATCTAATGAATCAACACATGATGGAACGCAGTAATACCGCTATTCCCCAGCATCGCGTACATCATTTAGAAGACAGCCTTCACCAAAAGGGTTACTATCGCTAAAGATACACCTAAACTTTTTCAGTGCGGATTGATGAAAAACGTTGAGGTTCACTTGCGACAATCTTGTTAGTATTTGATGCCTTCTGTTCTTTCTCCTTGTATTCGATATATCTAGAAATATCAGGATTACAGTTAGCCTTCGCGTTTCACTCATCTGGTCCGGTGCTCTCCTGCTCGAGCCCTCTCACACCCAGCTATCCACATCATGGCTACTTACGTGTACCAACAGCCTCCAAACAGTGTCAAGAAGATCCCTAGTCCATTCATCGCCGAGATGTCAAGGTTGAATATGGTCACGGCCAACACAATCGACAACACTTGCTTCACGTTCCCTGCAACCGTCATGGTCAACGCCGAGGTCTTCTTGTTCGCAGTGAAGCTGACCACGTTCAAGAAAAAGGCAATCACTCCGTTCACCGCGAGTGCAATCACCAGTGGCCAGCTCATCTCGGTGCGGACAAAGATGCTCACCGCCTCCAGCTCGCCAGTCATGTAGGCATACATGATGGTCTGCATACAGGCCAAGGGCGACATCCGGTACAGCAGGTCCAATGGATGCAACTTCAGTCCACTCGTCTGTACCTTGTTGGTGACCACCGTCTTGATCGCTGCAAGCAACGTGCCGAGTATCGTCAGGAAGAATCCCATTCCAGTGAAGTAGTAGTCCCCGAATGTGGCAAACGCTACGCCAAAAATCACCTACAAATGTCCAGACAAGTCTCTCGTCAGTCCATGACCATATGAACAATCCAGTCGCTTCTAATCTGTCTTCAATGTGGCCTTGGTGGTCAGAATCGCCTCTCCCCATCCATCAGAATGCTCGGCCCTTCAGACCACCTCGCCACAAAATTAGCCTCCCCCCCTGTTCTCTCTCTTCCTACATCGATACTCTGTTCATAGAAAGTATTCACTTACCGGCAACAGTGAGATATAGGTCATCTTTGAGTAGGTGATCTTGAAGAAGGCTACTGACAATCCAATGGTGAACAGTGGTGTCATTGCTCTGACTACTTGATGAAACTAGAATCGAAATGAACAAACGGGTCTCGTTTAGTACTCGCTTCTCTCATCATCACTCAAGCCGAATCAGCAACTCCACTAGTCCTGGCATTCAGCGAGTATCATGGACTTGAACCTACCGGAACTGTGACAAGATGGCTGCATGATCGTCGTCAGCGGAGGTGTCATAAAAAAGGAGAATATCCCTTGGTTAGTACTGCTCATATATACATGTATTGCTCTGCTACGCTGGCATTCATCGTCACCAACGCTACGCTCTACCACTCACTCTCACCCCAGCTATGCTCCTCTACACTACACTACACTACACTACACTCCACTAATGGGCACGAGTAATCATGGACTGCTACTTACAGTGATACATTGCTGATGGCAATGTTGAGGGTATATAGCACTGAAAAGGCGAGCATCACCGTGCTCTCTCTCTCCCCTAGCTTCCTGGGCTTGAACACTCCGAATAGATAAAGGAGATACGAGCCGACAGCCCCGAACAAAGTGTGTATCCCGGTGAGGGTCCAGGGGAAGCCAAAGTCGAATAGCTGCATCACCGCTTTGTTGTACAGGGTCAGGCCGAGGTTGAAGAAGAAGTACATGACTAGCCAGGCTGCGGGTGAATCCATCAATGCCCTCATTACGGAGAGTGTTGAAGGTTTGGCAAGGCCAGTGTGTAAAGGAAGTTCTGTTTGAGTGAGAGCCATTATCCGTGTTCAAGCTTGCGCCAAATTGACTTAATTGTGTACGAAAGTGAACTATAAAGTCCTATTCTAGGTTGGAAAAATTCTTTAAAGACCTGCTACAGAATAAGCCGCACTATGGTGAAGCTGAAAAGATGAAGGTAGGAGAAATTGACTGCTCGCAGTACTCGACTTGTTTCAAGATAATACATTGGGTCTTATATAGATGGTTACAAAATCTGTATAGGTATTTCACACATACCTTTCTTAGAATAACCCCATCTAATCTATTGGCTTTTTTTCACTTTAGTGCTGTATTGACCAAGCATGGGGTAAATCTACATCTATATTACCCGAGTTTATTATCCATTCATTCAAGGATGTGACATAATAATGAACTTTGTTCTGGTACTATTTCTTTGCTCTATATTAGGAAACAAAGCCTGAAATATAATACTTCTCATCCAAAATAGCCCTTTCCGATAACTATTATAGTTGATGTTAAGTGCCAATTTGGTATTTAAGATAAAATAGACCATTCAAGAATGTCATCTGCAATAGTAAGGCAGCTATTGAAAATGAAATTCACTCGCCAGGGGGTGATTTAAGCTTACCTGAACTCACCCAAATATAACCCAACGTTGAACGAAATTTGCACCATCGAAAATGTGTGTAACAACGAATCCAGGCCCCAGCTTTCCAGCTTTCTATCTATAATCAAATGTAACCATGATTGTGCTTTTTCCAGGCTCACCAGCTCTGTAGACCTACACCCAAACGTTTCTCAACATTCAGAGCACTTGTAAATCAGTATCCCAATTCATCACTCAGCCAAACTTATAACCGTTAGGAGAGCTTTCTGGGAATTCTATTTGCTATACCAGATGCTCCATCGTCGCCCAAACGAATCACAGCCTGGCTGAGAAAGCAGGATGAAGCAGCTTGAGCTTGGGATAAACTAATTCAGAGCCCTCCATTCCGATTGTTTTAAACTCCATGCAACTCGATCTGATTTGAGAGGTTAATCTGCTGCTGGTGCTATCCACCAACTGCCAATTACCCATGATCTAGATAACATTTTCAGTCAAGCGTCCTATCTCCAGCACTATTATTTCCACCAGTAAACACGCTGCGCCATCCCAGCCGTACTCTACCTGGAAGCTAGTAATAAAGGAGTCTCATCTGTTTTGGTATACAAATGTGGCTTCTTATAGGCTCATCTATTCGATTTTGGTATGATTTGATTTCCTTATTTTGAATAACTGTTTCCTATTGACTGCTACTCTATTCGCTGTACCTAATTCGAATTGGAATCTAGATACCTTATTGGCATGCTTATTACGTAATGATTTACAGGATGCTGTGGTACATTCTCTTCTGAATTGAAAGCTCGCCATCGCCTTGATGAGCAATAGATGTTGACTCCAGCGCTCGCCCCAACATTCCGTATTTGTTTGCCCGGTGTGTACGGATCCAAAGTAATGATGGTGACAGGATTGGGCCTTCACTGCTTTTCTGCAGATTCGCTAGCCAAATGGTACTTAGAATGGAGAATCAGGAAGATGTGAGGTGATTGAAGTTGGATTGCAGATGTCGGATCAAAAGATCCATCTCTTCTACCCATGGGGATGACAAGGATGAGGGGAAGGAGGCCCCAATCCATGGAAATCATGGTCCTCTGAGGCCATCTCCCTCAAGTTACATCGGTGTGGTCAAACCAACATATTCGGATTTGCGACTCACTGGAATCCATCGATATAGGTAATGGCTTCAATATGCCACTGATATATAGTCCGTACACCCCTCGTTCTAATAAAACATACTACCACTTGAAGAGAAAGCCATGATTGACTTGTCTACTCACCTGACATAGGGTAGCAATACATTCTGAGTCCAAAGAAAGCAACCCATGCACCTAATTCAGCATTATAAATCTAACCAGACCCAAAAGTGGTTAATATGTATTTGTATTGATTTATCACTTCACGAATGTGTGCCCTTGTCGAATGCACCACACCAAAATGGGCGTTTCAACGAAGGCTGCTTACTCCTGTGGGGGCTTGATTTGCGCACCTAAAGGTGGTTGAATAATTATCCTAAACTCCAGTGGCCGCTCCAGCATAATGACTCACCCGACGGAGGTAGCCGACATATTGATATCCTATGTTATGGTAATACATGTACCTGCATCCATCAAATCCAGTCGGAAATCACGAGCAGAAGAATAGTTCCATTCTCAACCCAGCAATTGACTACAGGTGGTTGTCTCAGAAATTTTACGCGCACTAGCCAACACACCTTCGAGTCGAATCAACGTGTTGCTAGGTGACACTTTAGCAACAAACATCAAAGCCCACCCAACCATCTCTTCAGGAATTATCAGGAGTTTTACAGTCATATAGGCAAGTCTTAAGTTGGCCGCACACCACCAGTAGCCTAGCTGGTGGGAGTCCAGTTAAGGAAGTGGGAGAGAACGTTTTATGATATTCAATCAACATGCGATCCAGAAAATTCGTTACCTGCAATCAAGTGATGCCATGAACACTGACTGCAGGCAACCACCTTCCCCGACTTAGTCAAACGTGACTGTCAAAAGATGGGAATATAGGTCTAGCATTCAATTTACACCAATTTCCACTTGCATGTCAAATGTGCACAATTCTCGTGCGGCAAACCTTGCGTCCAGTCCCAAACTAAGCCTGCGCCTGATGTGGATACCATTGGAAGGCCTCGAGACCCAATGTTACTAAAATTAATTTGCGCAACTATTTATAATTTGGTTAAGGAATTGGTTGGGTTTCAGTTCGGATATGACAAGATTCCATTTTCTTGCTGCATGCGACCGAATGTCTCATGCCAGCACAATCGACGGAACCTTCCAATCGCACAATAACAGGGTAGAGGAACCTTCAAAATGTATTACTCGTGAATAGCGTAATCGGTCATTGTAGGTATGGATGAGAATTTCGTCCCGTTTATCAAGGAGTTAATCCTAACCTTATGAAGAGACCATTATATTGATATCATGGTGGAACAAAATAAAAATAGAGGCACAATGGGAAAAGCAAATATGGAAATCCGTGAAACTATGGTACATTATGATTGAAACGAAGCAAATTCAAAAGAACAATGTGATGAGCCGAATAGAGAAGGCACATGCTCATGGTTATGAGGTTTCAATTTAGGATGATTGAGGTTCGACTAGATGGTCAGCACGTGTATCTGTTGAAAGAGCAGGGTCACTTGCGAAAAGTGTTGAGAATTTAGAAGTCCGAGAGCATAGTGATCGACTAAGGAGCCAGGGAGAATTATAGCAAAACGTTTAGAGTTGGTTTTAGGATTAAAGTTGGTTGAATGCTCCAGGTCCAAAAGTTCATATTTTCTCGGTTCGTACTGTAATGAAGTGTTGTTGCTGTTCGTTGATAAGTTGAGATCTAGATTTCGCTTTTTGCTCCTTCTCCTTGTACTCGATATATCTAGAAATATCAGGATTACAGTTAGCCTTCGCGTTTCACTCATCTGGTCCGATGCTCTCCTGCTCGAGCCCTCTCACACCCAGCTATCCATATCATGGCTACTTACGTGTACCAACAGCCTCCAAACAGTGTCAAGAAGATCCCTAGTCCATTCATCGCCGAGATGTCAAGGTTGAATATGGTCACGGCCAACACAATCGACAACACTTGCTTCACGTTCCCTGCAACCGTCATGGTCAACGCCGAGGTCTTCTTGTTCGCAGTGAAGCTGACCACGTTCAAGAAAAAGGCAATCACTCCGTTCACCGCGAGTGCAATCACCAGTGGCCAGCTCATCTCGGTGCGGACAAAGATGCTCACCGCCTCCAGCTCGCCAGTCATGTAGGCATACATGATGGTCTGCATACAGGCCAAGGGCGACATCCGGTACAGCAGGTCCAATGGATGCAACTTCAGTCCACTCGTCTGTACCTTGTTGGTGACCACCGTCTTGATCGCTGCAAGCAACGTGCCGAGTATCGTCAGGAAGAATCCCATTCCAGTGAAGTAGTAGTCCCCGAATGTGGCAAACGCTACGCCAAAAATCACCTACAAATGCCCAGACAAGTCTCTCGTCAGTCCATGACCATATGAACAATCCAATCGCTTCTAATCTGTCTTCAATGTGGCCTTGGTGGTCAGAATCGCCTCTCCCCATCCATCAGAATGCTCGGCCCTTCAGACCACCTCGCCACAAAATTAGCCTCCCCCCCCTCTTCTCTCTCTTCCTACATCGATACTCTGTTCATAGAAAGTATTCACTTACCGGCAACAGTGAGATATAGGTCATCTTTGAGTAGGTGATCTTGAAGAAGGCTACTGACAATCCAATGGTGAACAGTGGTGTCATTGCTCTGACTACTTGATGAAACTAGAATCGAAATGAACAAACGGGTCTCGTTTAGTACTCGCTTCTCTCATCATCACTCAAGCCGAACCAGCAACTCCACTAGTCCTGGCATTCAGCGAGTATCATGGACTTGAACCTACCGGAACTGTGACAAGATGGCTGCATGATTGTCGTCAGCGGAGGTGTCATAGAAAAGGAGAATATCCCTTGGTTAGTACTGCTCATATATACATGTATTGCTCTGCTACGCTGGCATTCATCGTCACCAACGCTACGCTCTACCACTCACTCTCACCCCAGCTATGCTCCTCTACACTACACTACACTACACTCCACTAATGGGCATGAGTAATCATGGACTGCTACTTACAGTGATACATTGCTGATGGCAATGTTGAGGGTATATAGCACTGAAAAGGCGAGCATCACCGTGCTCTCTCTCTCCCCTAGCTTCCTGGGCTTGAACACTCCGAATAGATAAAGGAGATACGAGCCGACAGCCCCGAACAAAGTGTGTATCCCGGTGAGGGTCCAGGGGAAGCCAAAGTCGAATAGCTGCATCACCGCTTTGTTGTATAGGGTCAGGCCGAGGTTGAAGAAGAAGTACAAGACTAGCCAGGCTGCAGGAGAATCTACTGTTTCTCGCAAAGAGGATGTCGAAGATTTCCGACAGCTTGCATTTAACGGTAACTCCGCTTGGGTGACAGACATATTATGCGCACTTTTTACAAGTATTCAACTTTACTAAAAATATTTATGCTATAGGACGGTAGAGTGAAGTACTTCCGGAGGAGTAAAACACAACTAGCGATCGATTTAGGTGTTGGTCAAAATTAGAGGATGTAACGAATTGAATAAAGTTGTAGAAAGTGAGCAAAAAAACTAAAAAGAAGGGTTTATCAGGGCTAGTGAAGTGGAATATGCGGCGGCGGTGGCGGTACTTATATTGAACTCAGCGTTATTTGACTTGGAATCCCAAATATAGATTGGCTTTCTAAAAATGAATTGCTAGCGTTTCAATTCATTTCATTCTAACGAATTTCTGATAGAAAATTGGGCCATCTAGGGCAGAGGGTTCTAAATCAAGGGAAATTCTCAGCGCAGATCGAAAGTGGCTTAATTGAGCCGCGATTAATTAGCGGGGTTCTAGGCTTACAATTGGAATCCATTAGAAAATTTACCTAGAAATAAAGTAACGGCAAGCCAGAAAAATCATGCTGCTCATTAAAATGTTCATACGCCGTAAGTGGAGTTTTGCTTTGGTTGTTTTCATTGAGCCAGGAATGCGGCGGAACTGTGCTATCATTGGATAGGGTGCTGTGAGTTCACAGAATTTCTTTACTAATATAGGACTCAGTAACACTTCGACTAATTTTAATATTTCTGAATAGTGGATTGGCCAGAGGGTCACCATTGTCTCATTCAATTTACATCCTAAAGATTAGAGCTGGTAACGTGGATTTCCGCGAACTGGCTACTGATCCGATTCAGCAGCCCACATCAAGATCTTACTAAAGTCAACCTCATGATAATGATGGATTCCAGAGGCCTGTTATCACCATTCTTAATTGTTGGGCGAAAGCTCACGACTTTAATTAGAAGATTAATCTATTCTATACTCATGTCCAATTGTAGCGGGGAAACAATCATCAATCCACTAATTATCAATAAATCGAATGCCCTGTTGACCAGACGTAGGGGCAGGTGAACGTCGCGCCGGGAGGCAACAGAATGAGTACTTACATTGGCCATTGTTCTTGTTCGATAGATAATTCCCATTGTGCTGATAGGACATTTCATTTATTTATTGTCGTAATACTCCTTCTGGAGGCCGGATGTTGAAAACCTTGATAACCACCAGTGTGACGAGTAATCTAAAATGACGCCGAGAAGTGAATCAGAATGCCATGCCTGACTCAAATCGGTGGAAATGGCGTAGGGTGCCCAGCTGAGACTAGATGGTTTTGGTTTGTATATACCAGACGATTTTCGCCGTCATGGTACTTGTTTCAACTCTTGCTTACATCCAGTCATGGCTGTATTTCATCAACCTTGGGATTATAGCTGCGAGGCATGGGTCGGGAGCAAGCGTACCCATCCCCATGGACAGGCGGAAATCAAGGGTATATGGACAGCCTCGAGATGGGTGCCTTAAAATTGGGGCCTTATGATCGATTTGAATTCTGCAGTGGAGGGCGGTTGGGCGCGCTGAAGATCTGAGCATCTATTCCATGTTGAGCGTAGTTATGATCGAAGCCAAGCCGGCATGGGAATTCCCGTAATGTAACGGAGGCTAAAAATAACTCAAGTGTGGTACTAATCAGAGTCATGTCTCAGCATCCACTTGATGATGGCTCCAATCGTGTATTTTTAGATATATTCGAAGTTATTGTACAAGTGTAGTTTAGTACAGGAAGGTTTTCCAGTAGGCGATAGGCCATATATCCAAAATTGGAACTTGGGAATCTTGCTGTGACGGGGATTTACATGCCGACGGCCTTAATGGTTATAGTAGGTCCTTGTTCCGTACCCTCAACCACAGGTGTGTATTGTGGAAAGTATCAAATTCGATTGCAAGCAAGCTTCGCACCTCCCAGTCGCACATGGCCACGGTAGATAGGAATGAGAAGGCGTCGTTTGACATATAAGGGGAATCACAAAATCTAAATCAGTTGGCGTGTTTTAGGCCGTGGATGGTAGCATTGGAACGGCCCCGAGGGTCGGCGAGAATGACGCGGTGCGAGAACTCAGGGGGGTATTCGAATCTGACGTCATCGGCAGCGCTTTGAAATGTTAGAGGATTATCTTATGTTTACTTGTGAGAACGGATTACAGCACACTTGTATGTTTTAGTTGAGCCTTATACCAATATCCACATCCATTCCATTGCTTAGTGCATCAGGTATGGGCAACTTTGGGGAAGTTGCTAATTTGTTGCTTTGAGGTGTAAATATTCTGTTTCAGGAGATATCTGACAGCTCGAAGCTCTACATATCTATAGAGTTTGGGGAATCTTCACCATGCATGTTCTCAGTACTAATCCAAATACTGCCTTGGCAATGATCAGATTTCCTGGGTATGGCAATTTTTGTTGCTGAGGCATAGCAACCCTCCACCTATACAGTTGAAACGCAATAGTCACTCAGGATAAGAAAAGTGGGTGAAATAGCTGTGACTTTGTCCCAATAAGTGGATGCTGATCAACCCTAGGCTGCTCAACTGGATTGGTGTTGCCTGCTTGAATCCATCAGCAAAGGGCAGGTGCAATTCAAGAATAACAAGGACCAATGAGGGTTATTTTGAATGCACTGCCTAGCCCAAGTATCAATGCAGAGGAAGAGAACTTTTGGTTAATGCTCTAAATATTGAATTTAGAGGCTATAGAGGAAATCCAAGGTATGGCTAATATCCTAAAATGGACTGCCCATCAGTAAAGTCTACCTGGGGCGAGTCATATTCAACTGCATCTCAATTTGCACTTACTGCTTGAAGCAATGAAAGCTGAGGATTACAACTTCCGGTGGGTATGGCGGTGGCTCTTCACTGGCTAACACATCCCAATTTCAGCGTTACCAGACCAATGCTGCGTTGGTGAAGGCCGGATAAGACTGATGCTTTTTATCTTATCTTAAACAATACAATTGTTGATTGGAAATATGATGTCAAAGATCGAGGCAAACCCAGTTGAGATTCCGTGTTACTAACATGGGGGCAGGTGGGAGCTGTTTGCCACTATTTAAACCGGAAACCTTGATATAAAAGACGGACTATCCACGAAGGTACTACTGCTGGAGTCGTCTGTTTACTTCAAACCTCCCCCTCAAAATTCTACCTTCTTTGATGACGGCTGTTTATCCTACCCATAATTCCAGAGCAATATCCATATCAAGCACCACATCCTCTCTGAGAATGGGCCAAGTAGCTTTCGAATTCGAACTGGGAGATAACGAGGAGGCTGTTATTCGTACAAAATGTCAGATATGCTATACAATGATTTTGAAGAAGTGCCTATTTGGCAGTAAAGTTAGAGTATTCGATAGTATTGCAGGAGAGGAGCTTTTTATTGCGAAGAGTAGGTCGCTACTAGGATATATCAAGATATACAGCCCATGTTTTAGTACACGTATAAAGTTCTCAAGACCCGCCTCAAAGGGCGGCGTGTACGGTCTCGAAGTTCTTGGAGTCAAGTATTTTTGGGATTATGAGCACGATTGTTACCTGAGATGCTTTACTGCCACAGAGAAGGCTCTCGTCGCTCAGTTCAAGTACGATGCTGGCGAAGATTGTCGCAAAATTGGTCGCTTAGTATTAACCAGACAAGTTACACACCCCCACATCCAGCCGTTACTCATTCTTACTGCCCTTCTATTCCTGAAGCAGAAAATTTGGGGTTCCGCCTAACAAATTTTGGTTGTTTATTTAAAACATATTAATCAGTCGCAGCTCAATAATTCAACTGAGGCTAATGAGACTTCTACAGATTCCAAGTCTTAGGATACCACACAAGTATAGCCAAATTCTTGACGTAGCCTATTTTGTATATAATAAAGTGCTTCATCAAATCGCACCATATGTGCAACTCGAACTCTAATTGGTGCGGAAGCAAACGAATACACCAGGCGGTCAAGTGACAGGGTTCTGTTAAGATTAGGTAATTTATACACCGACTTGATACTCAAGGTGGATTCACCCCACTTGGCCAATGAGAGGTAGAGCAGACATTAGAATCACTTACAATTAGATCTTGTGGGAAATCAGCCGTGAAAAATGATTGGAATGTCCGTCCAATCACGACGTTAAAGCGATTTAAGCTTTCTTGTGGTGAGACATAGAATACGTGCTCATGGTTACTCCTGCTAAATTTCTGCATTAATGCAGGACTGTGTTGACTAGGCTCAGTAGGGAGCATGATTCGATGCATTCCCTTCTAACGGCAAATCAATTGTTCTCTAACGATGTGTATACATCACAGAAGTGGCAAAACTCAGTTCTCATCCCAAATGCATCTTATACTGGATATATCGGCAAAGCGGTCCTAATAAAAATTCAATGGACAACATTGTGGCAAAGGCCGATGGATACTCACGATCAATATGCCTCAATTACCAGAAGAGTATTTGGGTTTCAGTATCAGCTAACAAATTACCAAATGCTCTTTGTCATGACTTTCATATGTGAACCAGAGTCGTTCGGAACCTGGAGGAACAGGTCGCCTAGGAAATAAGCCTTTTTCGTCTTGCTATACTAGGCATAGCCCGGTGTGAATGTTTCGACCCTAGGCTGTGCTTTGATAGGCGATTCCGCAGAGGTGGCTGTGCGGCACAAGGAAAGCAACTGGCTACTGATCTTGATAGCGATGACTTGAGCAAAACGTAGAGTGAGGGTTTCGCACGTAATTTCAGTCTTCTCTCCCCCGTAGATTTAGCACGTTGTGACATTCCAAATCCGCATGGTGGAGCATCGGGCATGCGGTGAGCACTGGATTAATTGAATCCATTGATCTTTTACTACTCACAAGTGAATTGTTTACAATACAACATGAGCCATCAATTCCCTAATCAAGATTGGGCTTTAGTCAGGAATTAATCCATCAAAAACTTCATACTAGCTTAGCTACCTGCAGTGCTTTGATTTTCAGGCAGTATGTATTGGGCAGAGGCACCGTGGAAGTACCGCTCTGTTAATTTAAGTAGTATGTACCATTTTTTCAGATGCGAACATCTGTACACCTCAGTTTCTTTACCAATTGAAACCACCATGATTATTTTGTAGCCTTTAAAGCTCTTAAAGCCGCATGTACTTGACTCTGATCTTTTTCTATAGGTATTTACAGGAGCCAACCATGGATCTTTTGGTTTTCTAGCCAACACATTCTTATATGTTGTTTATTGGCCAAGGTCATACAATAGTATGGTCACAATTAAAGCTTTCCCATTTAACTGAAGGTCAAATTTGGAGCTTTGGAGTAGCTTTGGGAATTGTACTAGACCTCCATTAGCCAAAATTCCAAATTATCCTCATATATGTAGGATTTACAACAGTAATAATAAATCTTTCTGTATATTACTGATGTCATTTGCAAAGCTTGGGCTTCCCATAAGCACTTACTGCTGGACAGTTGAACAGCCTTGGAAATGTTAATGTTGTTGTTACCAGGCAGCTAGATATCTGATACTCTAGTAGGATCTCAGCAAATCTTATCATAACAAATATAAATCCAGGTCACTTGAATCCAGTCTTATCAAAGTTTTTGTCAAAGTATTGCATCCTGATAACATCTGGTCTGACCTGATCTGTGAGTTCTAATGTGATGCTGTGTATTATCATGCTACCATGTTATCAGGAGAAGAGGATGCATGGGCAGCAGTGAAAGTACTTGGTACAAAGCTATAGAGTCTCTGCAACATAAATCAAAGAGAATGATAGACCGTAGTTACTTGCCAAATGGTGGATTCTAGTGGTACTGAAGATAAGTTTGAATTGAGGATAGGTACTAATAGGGGGTATAAGGACTTACTTCTGTACAAGATAAATGTGAGTAATTTACAAAATTTCAATTGAAATAAGCCAGTAAGTAAGCAGCTAAAGAAAGAATATTGTTTGTGTTCATATGTAAGCCCTGTGAGAAAAAACTGTCATGATCCTGTCAAAAGACCATCACAAAATTAAAATCCCATGACTAAGTGGTATTGATGCTATTAGAACACCATGCAATGACTGTTAAAAAGTTGGCATCTTAGATTTCACAAAAAATTAGGTTAAAATTTTCATCACACCAGTGTGTAAGCTTCTTTTGATTGGTTCTCTGCCAATTCTCTCATTTTCTGATCCCAGACACTCAATCACATCCTATGTTTGTGTATGTTATTTAGCTGTTGCCTGTTTTTCACACTCCTTGCTTCCTCACTCAACTAATGCTCTTACATCTCATGTACACAAGTTGGTTTATTTCCCTTGAGTATGCAATTGAAACTCAATTGCCAATTGCACTTACCTATACAAGTCCCTATACCCAATGCTAACATTAAGTGCAACCTTACACTCAACAAGGAGCTCCATTAAAATCTGCCATTCAATAGGTGCTTCTGCCATAATTCTCTTTTTCCAAGACTTGTGCAGGAACCCTATGGCTATACCCCATAGTTCATTCACTGATTCCCATATATCCTGGTCTTCAGCTAGCACTGCCAGTTCTAGCACCACATCTGCCAGTTCTTGCAATAAATCCTGGCAATATTCAAGTGGGTTTTTGTGAGCACTGCTCTTGAAGAAGTGATGCAATCTCTTTGTGTGCCTATTGATGTTCCGCAATTCCATTGTATGCATTATGATAGTTGCTTGATTTCTTAAAGTTTTTTTCTTGTCTGTCAGTGAAATCTCCACTCTGTTTACAATGAAGGACATGGAGGCTATTGCAGAGATATTGCAGTTCTCTGCAATCTCATCCACCTCACAGGAGTATAGCTCAGCTGACTCCCTATGAAAAACAGTTTGGTCCTGCGTGTGGATCCAATCCAGATTGGCCATCAGGATCCCATTACAAACTGGCAGCTTGGAATTAGTGACCCTCTTGATGATCTTATGATGGGATCATGATAGTGTTTTGCTAATTTTACTGCCAAATAAATATATAAAACTTGACAGGGCTTGATTGGTACTGTGACAATAATTGCATGGCATTGTTGCAGTCTTAATGTGCTCTACAACTATTTAAATGGATCTAACCAGCCAGTATATCCAATTGCCTTATATGGCAAAAAACTTGAAGGTATTTTGACAGCCTCATTGTAAGTCTCTGATGGCATTATCATGGCAGCATGGCACCCTACAGCTAGTTCTGTATAATGTTACTGTACCAATTTACCAAATGGTATTTCCTTTCTCTACCTCCCCTTATGCAATTCATATATTCCATTGTAGAATCACCCCTCTTTATTTGCTTACCTGCTACTACCTTGGGTATTCCACCTATAGTTTGAATCAAAAAAACTATGGCCTCCTGCTTACTAACCTTTACAAACACACACACCTGCTGCAATTGACATACTTCTGTCACCTCAACTTTATGGCTTTTTAATGTGATACTTGCAAAGTTGCCATATACTTTGTACTGCTGGTAACATATACATCTTGTAAATATATGATTGGTTGCCACCTCTTCTGCCCTGAATACCTCCTGAATATCTGTAAAGAACTTTTTGGTATTTAGCCAATATATTCCTTCTCCCTGCTGGATTATAGTCCCCCTTATAGGTGCACTCTGGCTCTTGTTTGTGTGAAGTCCACATTGAATGGTGTAGAAATTGGCTTGTGACCAAGAGAAATCAGGAATACCTTGGTAGAGTTTTCCTAATAAGAATTAGTTGCTTGTTGCACCCAACCCAACTTTGCATTACTTAACTGATTGCCCACACATTGGGACTGCTTAGCTTCTTAATGCCATAGGCATAGGTGTCTCCATGTGCACATCTGTCCTCAGTATTTTCCAACCTTTCCTGGCTGTCCTCCATGTGCCAACTCATCACATCCATGACAGACTTGAAGGTAACATTCTTGATGAGATTGGGATATGGTAGTACCTGCAACTTGACTTGTCTTCCTATCTCCTCACACATATGCACCATAGGAAACTCCCAAAAGGTGGAGCAAGGCCCAATATTCTCTACACACCAAGCAAGATGGAGTAGAGAATGGATACAGTAGTGGCACAGATCTACACTTTCAGCTTTAAGCTTGTAGTATAGCCTCTCAAATCCTGTTACAAGCTCCTTGCACAACAGCTATAGATGTGTCAAGTTGGCATTGGTGATCTGTTTCTGGATAAAAACTCCTACAATGTCTGCATACAACTCCCAATGCTTCCAATGCACTCTTGGTAGCAATGGCTTCAGAACTCCACTTGAATAAATACATATCCAGTTCATCCAGTCTTTGCATTAGTATTGTTGCATATGCATTTGCATATTGATTGGAGCCCATGAGAAGTACTTAGGGTAGCAGATACTCTTTAAAATCTTGGCAATTCTTTTAAGATTTTCTGGTATCTCAAAGGGTTCATTTAACCTGAAATGCCCCATGTACAATGTGGTCATCAGTATTGGGTTACTGTTGAAAAGCAAATGCATTGCTCCCTGTGGAAAGCTTTTGCACCAACAGATAACCTCTATCTTAAGTATCTCTGGTTTCCAATTGAATCCATATTCTGGCCAATGGCTTATATGAGTACTAAATGTAGTACCCACTCTTTGCCCAAGAGTTCTCCCCTGAGTCCTACCCAAATTCCCCCAGTATCCTCCCTATGATCCCCCCACATGTCCTCCCTCCTATTCCTGCCCTTATCTAGTTAGAACACTTACCATAACAGGAAGGTGTTCACACCCCTATTTTATAACACATTGTCTATTATCTAAGCCCCTCAAGTGATATATATATATCTATCCAATTGAACCTAGTGAGAGGACAGGAAGATTTGGACAGAATAAACACAAGTCTTTATTACCTTGCTACCTTCTATTGGAAGCTATTCTGAACCAAGTGGTACTGACTTGTCCTAAAAGCTCTCACACTTACAAAGAACAGTCAGTGATAACCCACAGCTTATAGCTTGCCAACTTTGCTGCAATTGCATGCTAACTTCTGTATGTTCTCTCCATGGGAAGATGATGCTCTTAGTGTTGGTGTTTGGGTAATAATAATGTGTTTGAGTTATGGGACTTGTTCCATCATTCCAGCTGATCATAGTGCCCAATAGTGCCATAGCATGCCAGATGGTGCCTGATCATGCCACAGAGTGCCAGATGGTGCCATACAGTGCCAATTTGGGATCAAAATTGACATGTATATGACCCTAAAATATCAAATTAATAACAAAATATGCAGCACTTTCTGGCACTATGCTCAATGGCACAATGGAACAAGTCTACCTATCCTGCTGGAAAGCATACAAAATACATCTGGCAATGGTTGCAGGTAGCTATCCAGGTTGGATGTTGAGATAAGCCCAGATGCCAGTGAGACTACTATCAGATTTTTGCTCTGATACCCTAAGATAGGTGGCCAATACAGGCTGATGAGAATCAGTGGCCAGCAGGATTTGCTGATAGAGTACTTGTTTAATAAGAATCCATCAAGTGCTAAGGCAAAGGCATGGTCTTACGTACCTTCAAAGTAGCCCTTACTTCTTAGCTGCTTGTAATGTTTGCTATCAAATATATTGGATATGTTTGTACTTGGTTGATACTAAGTGCAGAACTTTAAGGCTTTGCAATATTTGTAGGACAGCATGAGCTTCTTTATAAAGGGAATTACTTGAATATATTCAGAGTGTAAACAATGCTTGCCCTCAATGGTGGTGGACTCCTGACAATTTGGACACATTGCAATGGTGGCCTTTTGGATGTGAATGCCATGCAACTGTTGACACATACAGGAGTCAGGTCAGTCTGTGAGTCATATGTTGCCAGCTGCATGATGGTAGTCTACTTGTTCTATGCACATGGTAAGTTGCATCCCCAAATGATTTTGGCAAGAAGTAGTAATAAATTTGCAAAGCCTCCATTCCTGATATTAGTGGAACAAACCACTTCTCTAGCTACAGCATTACATCATTCAACAGTAGATGGATTAGTGGTCTCACTTGGCTCCATAAATCATCCTTGGCATTTGTTTCAGCAGGTGTTATCTCATTGTGTATTGGGATTTGACCAGGTTCATGTGTGATACTGTTGTTAGGGGAGATACATTCACAATCCATCAGTGAGCCTTCTTCATGCAAGCTATCACTTTGCATGCCATATTCAGAAGGTTGAGGTGAGCCTAAAGGCATCACAAGCTCACCTGACTCAGTTTGCTCAAAGCAACAAAGACAGCAGTGTAGTGGGGTCACAGTGACACTCAATGGCAGATGTGCTTATGTGCATATTTTCTACTTCCCTATTTCTCTACTACACTTATTTTAGTTTTATCCCATTTGTCTTGCTTGGTCAGTACTATCCCATAAGCCAGCTGACTATCACACCTGCTTACCATATTGCATAAGTTATCCCTCACTTTATGTAAGATTACTAGCTGTAAGTACTTCTATACTAGGCAAGTACCTGCACCAGTACCCTTAACACATGGTCAAACTTTGTCACCATCCCTACCATTTCTATACAATGGACTTGTTCCACTGGATAGTGCCACATAGTGCCAGCCCTTTTATAGTGCTGGATCAGTCTAGCACCCAATGGCACCATCTGGCACCATAATTTCTACCATAATGCCAGTGGTAGGATATAGTTACTAATAATTTTACTCAATCTTACTTAGGTTGCTCAGAATAGTGCTTTCCTTGCTTTATTTACTCTTCATAATAATCCCAACACATTTCTCTCAGTGGATGTCTTCTTGCATGAATATAATGTGCATCAATAAGTATGTTGACTATTTTACCTATTAGACTTGTTCCGTTGCATAGTGCCACATTGAGCCATGAGTGCCAAATAGTGCCATAGTGTGCCTGAGAGTCATAGCAGACCTAAACTTGGCCACAGAGTGTGACATATAGTTCTGCATATTCATGCAAAGCAGCCCCTGTGTTTCACCTACTGTGCGGGTGAAAATCAATTTTTTAACCTTTTTTTTGGGATCAAGATTGTGCATGACATAAAAGAGCACAGACACACTGAAGATATGCATCTGGTACATAATACCCATGGCACTCTAAATCTAGCCCCACAGGCTTGTAGCATGTCACAAAAATGCATGGCACTATCTTGGTCCACTGGTACCATCTGGCACTATAAGTGCTTTGTATAGGTTCTACTTTAGGGCTAATATTTAAATATAGTGCCAGATGGTACCAGTGGATCAAGATAGTGCCATGCATTTTTGTGACATGCTACAAGCCTGTGGGGCTAGATTTAGAGTGCCATGGGTATTGTGTACCAGATGCATATCTTCAGTCTGTCTGTGCTCTTTTATGTCATGCACAATTTTGATCCCAAAAAAAAGGTTAAAAAATTGATTTTCTCCTGCACCATAGGTGTAACACAGGGGCTGCTTTGCATGAATATGAAGAACTATATGTCACACTCTGTGGCCAAGTTTAGGTCTGCTATGACTCTCAGGCACACTATGGCACTATTTGGCACTCATGGCTCAATGTGGCACTATCCAACGGAACAAGTCTATTCTGCTGTTTTCTCCTATATATGACTCTCCTCTGTACTTACTAGCCAATATGCTGAATCTCTTCAGATATCCAAGTGTATGCTCTTCCCTCACTCTGAAATGATTAAATATCTCATTGTAGAGCTTCTGCTTCCTGCCAAGCACACCATTCCTTGGCCTCCTATATGCTGTAATACATCCTAATCTCTGGCAATCCTCTCCTATATCAGCTAAGTCTGCCATACATTTCTCCCCTATACTGAATTCTGGATGATTCTCTACCCAGAGTGCTTTATCATGTCTACTTCCAGCAAATGGCCCACTAAACCAGATGATGCTACACTCACTGTCAGACAGTGCTTAAACTTAGCACAGTGTGACTTGTACTTGCTAGAATAAAAGTGCCTCTGCCCTCAAGAAGGTCTGTTAATCCTGACTGGGAAGGTATCCAAAATACTCCTGATATGGAACCTGTTGCTGAACACTCTGGGATATGGAAGTCTATTGTAGCTTCTGAACCTAGTATTCCAAGCTTGCTCTAAGTCATTTGTACCCTCTGCAAGGTAGTTCTCCATTGCTGTCAGCTGGGAATGAAAGCTCCTAGGACTTTTGTTGCCATGGATGGTGGGATGAAACCTTGTGGGGCAATAGTTCTTGTAATAGCAGAGAAGCTTAACAAGGGATCTCCTTGAGTAGATTGGGATAGATGGTACACAGTACTTGGTATAGATCTCCTCTAGTGTGTCAAAAGGAAATCCAGTGGTAGTGATGTGTGGTAATGGAAAGTATTCCATTTTGCTTTTTGCTGTTGTAACACATAAGTGAAAGATCAAGAAATTCCAACTTTGAAGGACAAATACTCCAGACCCTGACAAGCAATCCACCCAAGAATAATATGTCATACAGAACACACAGTAGCCAACACATGTTTCATATTACAGCTCATTTGAAGCAGTACCTAAGGAGTTATGACCAAAAGAGTCCAATTATTATATATACTAGGCCATTATTGCTATGATTACTATGGTGACTTTGCTTGCGTGTAACTTGTGAACCAGCCAACCAAATCATGTGATACTCTTATAGGTGCTACGCTTAAGTTCAATCTGTGCCACCACAAAATTTTAGCTCTGTATCACATGTATTGCTTGCGCAATTGCTCAAAAACTATGATCCTTCAGAAATTTCATATATATGACTTCCCCAGCTGAAAATAAAGGAGAGCCTCTCTTTTCAGAATCACCACACTACAATTACAAGTTTAAAGGCTATAAGACTTCCCCTGCATCACTTGCACTGCTGGGTACTCTGACTTTGATTGGTACTACATCAGTAAAGAAACTGCAAAGCTCACAAGAATCCAATCTAAGTTCTACAAGAAACTACCACTTTTCTGTTGGAAAAGTCCCCTCTAAGAAGCCACTTTACTCTAAAGACATCCCTTTTGACACCCCTTGAGTCTAGAGACGCCTTTAGAGACCCCTTTAAGAAACCCCTTTATCTAAAGAAGCCCCTTTAGGCACCCCTTTAGTGTAAAGTCCACTTTAGTGACCACTACAAGAAGCCCCTTTACACTAAAGACACCCCTTTAGGCCTAAAGTGTGGGCTCATAACCTGTTGTAAGAGTCTTGGAGATATTGGAAGTGATTTGGAGAACAAGTAGATTATGTGGCTTTTGCTTAATGATTTATTGAATGTAAAAGTAGTATTTATACTTTTACCTGGTCTTGGCATTACAGACACATAAAATAGGTTAAGAAAGGTCCCAAGAACATGTGTGCAAAGTTTGGGGCTGTTTGGACAACTTTGAGAATTTTCATGTTCTGGGTACCTGGTTTTTTGGTGAATATATTCTAAGTAAATCCCAACAAGGAATTTGGTCAGTATTCTCTAGGATTTAAGGGTAATGATCTAAGTGACTAAGTTAAGTGAGTATTTAGGTGGAATTACAAATTTTTACAACACTCCCACTGAGCTAAATGTTTATACTGACTAGTCCTAATTTTGACCAAAGATATTCAAACTTGTCTCTAGCTAATGGTTTGGTAAATATGTCTGCAATCATTTCATCTGTAGGACAGTAAACTAAGCTAACTAAGTTACTCTCTATAGCTTCACATATGAAATGATGTCCAATATCTATGTGCTTGGTTCTAGCATGAAAAGTTGGATTTCTACCTAATTGTATACATCCTTGATTATCTTGAAATGAAGTAATTGGCATTTTTTGACATAGGCCTATATCTGTAAAAAGTTTTCTTAACCATATTGCTTCTTTTGTAGCTTCACAGGCTGCCATATACTCTGCCTCTGTGGTGGAAAGTGCTATGGTTGGTTGCTTTCTTGAATTCCATGAAATTGCTCCTTTACAGTAAAGAAAGGTGTATCATGTGGTGGATCTTCTGTACTCCAAATTTCGTCCCCAATCAGCATCAGAGTATCCCACAAGATCCTGTTCTGAATCATTATAAGTGTATCTTAAGCAGATATCAGCAGTTCCTTTTAGGTATCTAAAAATCCGCTTAACTGCAGCAATATGATCAGATCCATAGTTCTGATTATGTTGGCTGACAACTTCCACTGGATATGAGATATCTGGACGTGTTCCAAGCATGATATACATCAGACTGCCAACCATAGATTGATAAGGAAAGTCAGGGCTTTCAGATGGCACCAAGCTCTCTTGATTTGGTTGAGTTTTGACCAAATTAAGGTTTGTCTCCATTGGGGTAGCTGCCGGTTTACAGTCTTCCATTTGGTACTTCTTTAGTATATCTTGAATATACTTGACTGGCTTAGGGTGATAGTCTGGGTACTTCTGTCTATGGAGAACTTAATCCCAAAGTAGTAACTGAGTTCTCCTAGATTGGACATCATGAACTCTTTAGATAGGCTGGATTTAGTCTCTTCCAATGTTGGTAGGTTATTGGTAGCTATAATAAGATCATCCACATATAGAGCTAATAGAACAGGATTTGCTCTATCTGGCTTATAGTATATACTATAGTCAGCATTACTTCTTTTGAAACTCAAAGATTCCAAATAAGAATCTATCTTGCAATTCCAGGCTCTTGGTGATTGTTTGAGACCATATAGTGACTTTTTCAGCTTGCAGACCAAATGGGGATTATCTTGGTCAACAAACCCATCAGGCTGGTCCATAAACATGTCCTCATCAAGTTCTCCATTCAAAAATGCAGTTTTTACATCTATTTGATGAATAAAAAACTTATATTTGGCTGCAATAGCCAATATTAATCTGATGGAATTAAACTTGGCTACCGGTGCAAAGGTCTCAGTATAGTCAAGTCCTTTTGTTTGAGAGTATCCTTTGGCTACAAGTCTTGCTTTGTATCTTTCAACTGTACCATCAGCCTTATATTTTGTCTTGAAGACCCATCTGCATCCAATTGATTTTTGGTTGATTGGTAATTTGACTAAGTCCCAAGTTTGATTTTCCATTTGGGCCTGATATTCCTCAGTCATTGCAGATCTCCAAAACTTTGTCTGAGGGCTATTTAGGGCCTCTTTTACAGTCTGGGGTTCATCAATATGGACTGAATAGGCATAGGCTAAGTTTTTACCCTCATTGATATAGCAATTTGGGCTATTTCTTGTCCAATTGGATCTCTGGGCATTTGATACTGGAATGATCACTTCTGGAATATTCCTGGGCACTGATTCTGGCTGAACCACGGTTGTAGAGTCCTCTGGAGTGAAAAAAATTTTCATTGTTTTGCACTGATTCAATTCTGACAATTGGTGGACATGAGATCAAATTTTTGTAATCATCTGATGTCATTTTTGGTGAAAATTTTGAATTCTCATCAAACAACACATCCCTGGACTTGATCAGCTTCTTTGCTTTGGTATTGTAGAGTCTGTATGCCTAACTCTCATTGCAATAGCCCAAAAATATGCATTTTACACTTTTTGGCTCAAATTTTGACTGATTTCTGGCCAGTTTTTTGGCATATGCTGTACACCCAAATATTCTTAGATGTTCTGCACTTGGTCTGTATCCATGCCATGCTTCAAATGGAGTAGAATCACAAGGTATTGTATTATAACTCCTATTTTTAATGTATACAGCAGTGGCAACTGATTCTGCCCAAAAATCATAGGATAATTTTTGATCTTGAATCATAGATCTTGCCATATCAATTATTGATCTGTTAGCTCGTTCTGCTACTTCATTTTGCTGTGGGGAGTATGGTACAGTAGACTCTTGCTTTATCCCATGAATTTTGCAGAAGTGGAAGAAGAGTTTTGAGGTACATTCTCCAACATTGTCAGAGCAAATTTTCTTGATTTCTTCACCAGTTTCTCTCTCCACCATGGCTTTAAACTCCCAGACCTTAGACAGAGCTTCTTCCTTTCTCTCCATGAAGTAGACCCATGTGTATCTTGTATAATCATCAATAAAGGTGATTAAATACTTCATTCCGCCTAAGGATAAATTTTGCATTGGTCCACGCAGATCTGAGTGAATTAGATCTAATTTTTTCTTAGTTTTGATTAACCCAGAGCTCTTGAACGGTTGTCTGGCTTGCTTCCCATATATGCAGGCTTCACAGTGCTCTAAATTAGCTGGGGGATCAATTTTCACTCCAGAAATTAGCTGATCTTTGATCATTTTGCGCAAATAATCAAAATTGATGTGTCCAAATCTCCTGTGCCAAAGCATTGGTGTTTCTTCATTTAAGTTACTTAGACTGGCTTCCAAATATGATGGAATATATGTCAACTTGTATAGATTCTGATCTCTGATGCCCAAAGCAATATGGGCACCACTGTGATCAGTGCTCCTGCATCCAGAATTGTCCAAACTGAAACTGAGTCCTTCTGCTGTGGCCTTGCTTACAGAGAGTAGGTTCTGGGCTATTTCTGGCACATAGAGTACTTCTTTAAAGGTCAGTGTATGGCTTCCTTCACTGCTTCTAAGGCTTACTTGAATAGTTTCTTCTCCCACTACATCAAGTGCTCTATTGTCACCCATGAAAACCTTGTTAATTGGAATTTCTTGATATTGGGTAAAAAGTTCTTTTTGGTGTGTAAAGTGTTGAGATGCTCCAGAGTCAATATACCACATCTGAGAATCCTTGTATGTGGTCATGTTTAGTGCAGATATGAATAGTCTATCTTCAGTTGTTGCAGCATTTCCATATTCAGGCTTCTTTTGCTGATTATCTTTCTTTTTGAGACACCGGTCTGATGTGCATCCTTTCCTTTTGCAGTAGTTGCAAAATTGGTTGCTGTTACCTTTGTAGTGTCTTGGGTACCTTCTTTGTTGGTTATCATAGCTTATTAAAGCATTTTCTTCTTCCTTCTTATTGGCGCTTGATTTTCTTAATTCTTCATCCAGGAGCCTTCCATATATGTAATTTAAGGTCAAATCTTCAGTTCTGGACTCTAGGGCTGATACAAGGCCTTGAAACTTGTCTGTCAGGCTATTCAGGATGGTAACTATCACATCCTCATCAGTAGTTGGTACGCCCACAGATTCCATCTCATCTACCAGCAGGGTAATTCTGTTAATTAGATTTTTCATTTCTTCTCCTGGCAGCATCATTGTAATAAAGAATTTTTGTCTCAGATACATTTTCTTGGCAGCTGAACATGACTGGTAGGTGTCTTCCAATGCTTTCCTGGCATTCTTTGCTGTTTTTGCTCTTGAGCATTGAATTAGCAATTTGTCCTTGACATTTAGGCAAATGCAGTTAAAGGCACTTTGTTCTATCTTCTGGTACTATAAGGCTTCCTCTCCCATGTTTTTAGAAGGGCATTATTCTCCCATGACAATATCCCAAAGGCCTCTTTCTTGTAGCAGCATCTTCATCTTCACCTTCCACACTTGGTAGTTAGATCCATCCAACTTTTCAGCAGAGGGAAAAATTCCAGTAATAGCAGTAGTAGACATTGCAGAGAGTGACAGCTTGGGGCTCATAACCTGTTGGAAGAGTCTTGGAGATATTGGAAGCGATTGGGAGGACAAGTAGATTATGTGGTTTTCACTTGATGATTTATTGAATGTAAAAGTAGTATTTATACTTTTACCTGGTCTTGGCATTACAAACACATAGAATAGGTTAAGGAAGGTCCCAAGAACATGTGTGCAAAGATTGGGGCTGTTTGGACAACTTTGAGAATTTTCATGTTCTGGGTACCTGGTTTTTTGGTGAAAATATTCTAAGTAAATACCAACAAGGAATCTGGTCAGTATTCTCTAGGAATTAAGGGTAATGATCTAAGTGACTAAGTTAGGTGAATATTTAGGTGGAATTACAAATTCTTACAATATGGAGACTTCTACAACACACCCATATAGGTTAAAGGGGAGTTCAGAATTTCCATATTAGGAGATATTTTCTCAGAAAGCAAAGTGACTCCCAAATAAGGAAAAATTACTATAAAAGTAAATAAGCCCATAAGTTGACAGAAGATCAGAACACTGCTGTAGAAGCAAGAAACACTGCCTATAGTATATTTTGAACCTAAGATTGAGGATATTAGTGAAAGTTATATCTTCTAATGGTTTATCAAACTCCCAATAAACAATTTCAATATTAGCATACTGGATGTTGTTGTATATTGTTGATTAGCCTCTACATTGTAGAACAAGCCCCAAAGCTAATCATAATACAACACAACAGATGGGATAGATGAGAAAAGATCATTCAGATGAGTAAGTCATATTAAAGTTGGTAGGTGATTGGGCTGAGGTGTATTGATTTGATTTGGCCCAATCAGCTTTATTTATGTAATTTTCCATGCATTATGATTAAATCTCCATCAATTGCCATATACTATCATTATGTTGCAAAAACCATCCTCAAGCAATAACTTGGTATTTTTATTAATGCTTTATTCACAAGTCTATAATCAAATAGCAAATCCTGCAATTGATGGGATACAATCCTTGTTGATGCCAACCAAGATGCATCATGCATAATTTATGGAAAACTCAACAATCACATTAGTTTAGTTTATTTTACACCAATTTCAGACTCCTGAACCCTGATTAGTGGTATATGATATGCCTTTTAGAACCTTTGAGGAAGTTTGTGGAGTACTTTTAGCTCATTGTGATGTCATCCAGAACTCCACTGATGCCTGGAATCTTATAAAACCTTGTCATTAGTATTAACATGACAATCTGCAAAAGTATTTAAGCAAGGTCAATCCCTCATCAATAAATCATTCCCTCTATCAGTAACAATTCTCCCTTATTGATTAGCAGCTGATCACTGCACCTACCCTCAGCAGGTACACCTCAGACCTGCCACCAAGAAGCTTTTTGGGGTGGTGCATATGACACACAGAGGCCTTTGGAGACACTTGGAGCGCCTAGGAAGCTTGAGAAGCAGGAGCTTTTACCAAATAGACATATTGACAAAGATACTAGCAGTTTAGACCCCGAGGTTATTGCACCCATCCAAAGCCTTAAACACCTTGAGCTGTGTAACTTCTCCCAGGAGTAGCTTTGCACCACTACAACATAAAGATGCCATCACAAATTCTAAGTCCAGTGGCTAAGATATATATGAGTAGCTTCTGATTAATTCCTTGCAGGCTTTTCACATGCTTATTCCAGGCTCTCTATCAACTCCTACTTTTGTGTGCATTGATTGACTATTTCCTCTTTTTCACACTCCTTACTTCCTGACTTAACCATTTCTCTTACTTTCATGCATATAAATTGCTATATATCTGTTGAAACTTTAGTTGTACCTCAATTGCTGGTTGTATTGACCTATACAAGTCTCTATACCATGTGCTAACATTACCCCTAACCTCACACTCAATAATTTACTCCATTAGAATCCACCACTCAATATATATTTCTGCAGTAACAATGTGTTTCAATGACATTGGCAGGAACCATATGGATTTGTGCCACTGTTCATTCACTGGTTCCCATATGTCCCAGTCTTCAGTTGGCACAGCAAGGTCTAGCACCACACCTCCCAGTCTTTGCAATAAATCCATGCACTATTCAGGTGTATTTTCTTAAGTACTGCTCTTGAAGAAGTGCTGCAACCACTTGGAATGCCTATTAATATTGCCAAATTCCATTGAAGGCATTGCAATAGCCTTTTGAGCTCAGGACATTGTTTCAATGTCTGTCCGTGGTATATCCACTTTGTCAGCAATGGAGGATGTAGAGGCTGTGGTAGAGAAGTTGCATTTCTCTGCTAAGTCATCTCTGTCACCAGAGTATAGAATATATGGCTGCTCTTCCAGCCCTTGTGAGAACAGCTGTTTTCTTGTTGGTAATTCTTCATGACTATGATGGGATTCAGTCTGTTATGGGCCTAGAGCATTAGTTAGCAAGTGCTGCAGCTCTTTTCTCACTGCTTCCCTCTCTCTGGTTTGGGTTGACTATTTTACTTTACCTTTTCTTTTATCACTGCCAGGTCTTTCACTGCTACTTTGACTGAGTGCTTCTTGTAATGAAATGCATTTTCTCCTTGATAACTACTGCTTTGATACATCTATTTTGGCCTTATTGTCCCTTGCTAGCATTCTATAAGCAACATAGCCCTTTTTCCCACTTGTTATTAGCTCTCAGCCCTTGTTGTGAGAGGCCTCTGAGGTAGCTGCTGGCTATTATTGCTGCCAGGTCCTTCACTGCTACATTGACAGAGTGCATTGTGAGTGGCACTATGCTCTGTTCTTTGTAAATGATGTGCTGGTGCATCTATGTCAGTCTGCACTTACCTTAATTGCATTCTTCCAGCTACCTGATGGCTCTTTGATGCTTGTTTGGAGTTTTTAGCCCTATTTGTAATAGACTCATGAGGGAGTTGCTTGCTTTGGCCATTGCATTGTTGTTCATCTGCCTTTGATAGTCTCTGCTATTCCTGACATACTTTCTTAGTATATTGAGGCTGGCCCAAAATGCATTTGCTTGTTCAATCCAGGAGAGTGCTCATGGAACAAGTCTAACACATTCTGCTAGGCCTTGACTGATGGTCCTACAACTTGCAAGCCTTAAGGTGTTGGTGTGCTAGACTTCTAATGGCCTCTTGAATATTAGCCCACTCTTCATCATTGCATTCATTGGTTTGATAGATCTTCACTATCTTTTGATTTTTGGGTTTTAGTATAAACACTGCAGCTCCTGATAGTTTTTCTGTGGGCTTTATCTTTGGGCACTGTTGTTTGCTTCAAAGACTATATGGTGTTCCTCTGCTGTTACCCCAGGAAATGGCTCAATTCTTGGCTGTGAAATTCAGCTACTTGACTTCCTTCTTGGCAGCAAAGACACCAGTTTCTCTACTAGGGATATTTATTGCTTTACATGTGTTAATCTCTCATCCTACTTCTGGGCTATCTCCTAATTTTTCTGGGCCATTGCATCCATTCTATCAGCCACTGCTCCTAATTGTCTCATTAATATTTTGGTATGAGCTGACAATGTACTTGCTAGTACAGGTGGTGGTCATATTAAGATGGCCACTTACAGGCCTTCAACTGTAAGTACTACTTTTGCTACATTCTCATCTATTGGAGCATTGTTAACAGCTTGCAGCTCCAGAGAGATTCTCACTTGACTAGTTGACTGGGAGACTGAGGAGTCCACATTATTACCCTCAGTAGGCACACTGTCAAAATTGTCTTTTCTGATTTTAGCGCCTCTTGTTGTGCTGAATGTTAAAGCAAGCTGGTGTCCCAGCATTCTTCTATTGCTGTTGTCAGCATATATATGGATGTGAGTCCAACCAAAGGGGAAAAGGTGTTAAATATACATAGGTACCTAGTGCCACAACTTAATTTATCATGCTTACTATGGCAGTTCATCATTGAATCTTATATTTATGAAGATGCAATCTCTTAAGTACAGGACTGCCTTACATCCATGTGAGTATTTATAGAAAAATGATACAATAGCATCACATTGTTGAGTGTCAAATTGTTTGCCCCAATTGCCAAGACTAATTTGATTCAACACCTCAACAGAGGCAAGAAAGCCCATATGGCTATTGTAGCAAGCCTCTTGGCCAGGAAGCATACAGACAGCACAGGGAGTATTGCAAGGATCATGGCCAGTATTTGTCACACAAGTTATATTTGACCATTCATCAGTCACTACTGTCCTAACAATATCTTGCTGGCCAGTTGGTATTTTTATGATGGCACCTGGCCATACTTGTCATGTTGCACAAACTGACTTAGGTGAGTTTGTGACACCTTTGGCACACCCCAGCCTTATGAATATGGCATGCAGAGTGATAGCTCAGAAGAAGCAGGCTTATTGATGGCTTGTCAGCCGATCTCCCATACCAACAGTACCCTGCATGAGCCTGGCATTATTCTGTTATGCAATCAGACAACACCCATGTAAACAATGCTAAGGATACTTTATGTAGCCAAGTGAGCATTGCAGGCCATCTGCCAATGCATGATATAATGTTGCTGCTAGAGATGTGGCACATTTATACTGATTACAGTAATGGGACTTTGAGGATATACTACTACCACTAGACAATAGACTTGTTCCATTGTACCATGCCAGGGCACACGGTGCAATCTGTGGTTGTAAAGAATAATTGGTCACAATATTATAGCTACCAGAAGGCAGGATTGTTCTTGGACAATCTTGCACACTATGGCACAATCTGACACAATGAGGTTGGCACAGATGATTGCGTCTACTTGTAATGTTTGCATCACATGTGCAATCAGGTACTGCTATTATGGCAGGTAAAATCCGGCATTTAGATATGTTTCTTATATGTAAATGGAAATAAATGTGTATCACACTATAAACTACACTGATACTTACCATTTTAGCTACCATCACTCCAATTGGACAGTATCTCAGTAGTTAATTGGTACAAAAATATCCTGAAGCTGGCAGCCCCCAATTGGCTCATTGACTACTAAATAAGCTACCTGACTTGCCATCAAATATCTCATTTTGCCCTTTGAGCAAGTAAATCCCTGATCCTAGTGATTGGACAAGGCATCATAGATAGCATGCAAGCAATCAGGTAGGTGCAAAACAGATCCAATAGCTGCACTGGTATTACAGATGATGTATATATATGCAGGGTGCTTATTGATAGGGGTTCTGTCTCAAATGTGAGACAACCTTGATATTACTTATATCAAAAATTTTATGATAACTGATTTGCAATGGCTCAATTTGGATTGCAAAAAAATGGGATGACAGGATCTTTACAAATAATAGCAATTCAAAGCAATTGCATGATTTTCTCCTGGGTTTTTTTCTCACAGGGATTTTAGTTGAGATGGCCCTTGGCTGAGTTTGACGTGATGCTGCATGTTGCCGCAACTTGGTCCACTCCAATGGACTTGTGTTGAAATGAGTAGTTTGGCAAGTTCTGGTAGTTTTGCACTGAAGTGTGCACGTTGACCGGACACAGGTTGACTCAATGCAAGGTGTTCTGGTAAAGGGTGTTGGCATATTCTGGACTGACGTGTGCTGGCGTGCTGTGGTTGCAAGATATGGTAAGGTATCCAGCAAGGCGTGCTGGCGCAATCTGGACAATGTTGCTCACAGTGTGGTGGTGTAGAGGTATTCCTGGGAGAAGCTACACAACTCAAGGTGTGTGAGGTGTCTAATGGGTGCAATAACCTCTGTGTCTAAACTGCTGGTGTCTTTGTCAATATGCCACTATGGTAAAAGCTCCTGCTTCTCTAGCTTCCTGGGTGCTCCAAGTGTCTCCAAAGGCCTCTGTGTGTCTTGTGCACTACCCTGAAAAGCTCCTTGATGGCAGGTCTGAGATGTACTGTTGAGGGCAGGTGCAGTGATCAACTGCTAATCAATAAGGTAGAAGTGTTACTGATAGAAGGGATGATTTATTGATGAGGAATTGCTTTCCCTTAAGTACTTTTCCTGATTGCCAAGTGATTACTAATGACAAGGTTCCACAAGATTCTAGGCATCAGTGGAACTCTTGATGACATCACTATGAGCCAAAAATATGCCAAGAATGACCTGGAAGGTTCTAAAAGGCACAGCACATCCAACCAATCAGGAATCAGTAGTCTGAAACCTGTGCAACATAGAAATACCATATATGGTATTGAAATGGTAGGGATGATAACGTAGACCTAGGTCATGTGTCACAGGTAGAGACATGGGTATTTGCCTTGTGTAGATATATATACTGATTACAAAGCTGAATAACATCTGGGATAACTAATGCTAATAACTGATCAAGGTAAACATCATATGGGGATAGTACTGATAATATGGGTAAAAGAAGAAAGGGATAATACTGATAACATAAAATATGGGTAAGTATATCATAATGGCAATATGAATAAACTTCTCTGTGGGAGGTATGTTTACCCTACCACAGCGGTCTATATTCTTCCTCCTGAAGCTCACCATCTGATTCCTCAAGGTATTCACTTACCCTCTGTCTGATACTTTGAAGCTGTTGCCTGGATGAGTCCTGTGTATATTGCTCTCAGAAGCCACTTAGCTCTACTAATATATCAAGTAGTGCATTAGTCATTTGAGGCAAAAACTCATTCAAAATCTCTTTGGTTCCCAAAGTAGAGGCACAAACAGATGCGTCTGGCCTGTACTGTGCAAATTGTGCGCAAAATTGTTCCCACGTAGCTTCTTCATCAAATCCTCTCACTCTCAGCTCATTCTTGATTTCAATACTTGTCTTGTTATATATCTTCTTACATACATTGGCTGGCATCTTGATGTAGAACTCATGCCACAGCTTTCTACTCAAATTCTTCCATCTTTGTTGACTCTCTGAAGTATCTAGTTCTGCTAGATTAATCAATAGTGCCCAAATATCTGTATGAAGGCTCTTCATAGACACTTGGGTCATACTAGAATCATATGGCAGGAACTCAAACGGATTCAACATTGACTTTTCTGGTTGGGACTGTGCTTGTGAGCTGGGGATGGGTTTTGTCTGGTTTGTACTAAAGATGAGTTGAGACTTGGTATGGGGACCATAGCAACAGATTTGGATACTTATACAGCAGTATATTGGCATCAACCTGGTCTTATATGAAATATATATGAAAACTAATGTAATTGTTGAATTTTCCATATATTATGCATGATGCATCTTGGATCATGTTTGCACAGATCAGATCACATCAATTGCAGATTTCCTATTTGATTATAGACCTATGAGTAAAGCATCAATAAAAGTACCAAGGCATTGTTTGCGGATGATTTTTGCGACAAAATGATGGGATACCTGGCAATTGACAGAGATTTAATCAAAATGCATTAAAATCAGATAAATAATGCAGATTGTGCCGAATTGATTCAAACCACCTCCATACAATCATCCACCAGATTTAATATGACCTACTCATCCGAATGGTCTTTTCTCATCAATCCCATCACTACCACTGGATTTCCTTTTGACACACTAGAGGAGATCTGTTCCAAGTACTATGGACCATCTACCCCAATCTACTCAAGGAGATGCCTTGTTAAGCTTCTCTGTTATTACAAGAACTATTGCCCTACAAGGTTTCATCTCACCATCCATAGCAACAAAAGTCCTAGAAGCTTTCATTCCCAGCTGACAGCAATGGAGAACCACCTTGCAGAGTGTATGAATGGCTTAGAGCAAGCTTGGAATACTAGGTTCAGAAGCTCCAATAGACTTACATATCCCAGAGTGTTGAGCAACAGGTTCAATATCAGGAGTATTTTGGATACCTTCCCAGTGAGGATTAGCAGACCTTCTAGTGGGCAGAGGCACTTTTATACTTGCAAGTACAAGGCACACTGTTTGAAGTTTCAAGCACTGTCTGACATTGAGGGTAACATTATCTGGTTTAGTGAGTCATTTGATGGAAGCAGGCATGACAAAGCCCTCTGGGCAGAGAATCATCCTGAATTCAGTGGAGGGGAGAAATGTATGGCAGACTTAGCCTATATAGAAGAGGATTGTCACAGATTATGATGTATTACAGCTTATTGGAAGCCAAGGAATTGTGTGCTTAGCAAGAAGTAGAAGCTCTACAATGAGATATTTAATCATATCAGAGTGAGGGTAGAGCACACATTTGGATATCTGAAGAGATTCAGCATTTTGGTAGGTAAATACAGAGGAAAGTCATATATAGGTGAAAACAGCAGAATAGGTAAAATAGTTAAGATACTTATTAATGCACAGTATGCTCATACAAGAAGACATCCACTCAGAGAAATGTGTCTGGAGCATCATAAAGAGTAAATAAAGCAAGGAAAGCACTATTCTGAGCAACATAAGTAAGATTGAGTAAAATTATCAGTAAGTGTATCATACAACTAGCATCATGGTAGAAATTATAGTGCCAGATAGTGGAATAAGGTGCTGGATCAATCCGGCACTATAAACAGGCTGGCACTATGTGGTTCTATCCAGCAGAACAAGTCTGATATCATCCTGGGATGCAACCTACCTTGTACATGATATAAACATCAGAAATGCCACCATTGCAAGGTGTCTAACTTGTCATAAATTCACCACCATTGGTGCAATATATTGTTCACACCCAAGATATATTCCAGTAAAACCCTGTCTAAAGAAGCTTATGCAGTCTGCCAAATTTGGCAAAGCTATAGAGTCTACACTTAGTATCAATCATACACACACCATTCCAATGTATACAATGACTAACATTACAAACTGCTTAGAAGCAAGGGCTCCTTTGAAGGTATGTACAATCATGCCCTTGCCTTGGAGCTTGATGGATTCTGATCAAATATGTACCCTACAAGCAAATCTTGATGGCCACTGATTCTCATCAACCTGAATCTGCTGCCTATCTTACTGTGTCAGAGCCAAAATCTGATGGTAGTCTCACTGTCATTTGGTCATAAATCAATGTCCAGCCTGGACAGCTAGCTGTATTCATTGCTGGAGGAATTTGGATGTTTTCCAGCAGGCTAACAGTAAGTGGCCACCAAGTCAATGCTCATGTTTTTAGACTTAATTTGTTGGATAGTGACACATAGTGTCAGCCAGTTTATAGTGTCAGATTAATCTAGCACTCTACAGCACCATCTAGCACTCTGACCTTTCAGATGAGCAAGTTATATTAAAATTGGTACAAGAATGTGTTTACATGATTTGAATCAATTTGATACAATCAACTTAATTTAGCTGACATCCCATAGACTAGGATGACATATCCATCAATTGCCATTCATTACATCATTATGCTGCAAAAATCATCCTCAAATAATGATTTGGTAATTTTTTTGAGGACATGTTGACAAGCTTATTATAAAATAGGAAATCTGCAGATTATATGTTCTAGCCCATGTGAATGCAATCCAAGAAGCATCATGCATGAAGAATTCAAAAGTTACATTAGCATACATTTATACTATATATAAGACCAGGCTGATGCCAATATATCACTGTATAAGCATCCAAATCCATCACTATAGTCCCTTTACCAAGTGTCAACTCATCTCTAGTACACCCCAAAAAAACACATCCCCCAGCTCACAAGTGCAGGCAGGACCAAAAAAGTTGATGTTAAATCTGTTTGAGTTCTTGTCAAATGATTTTGGTATGGTGTAAGTGTCTATGATAGACCTTCATACAGATCCTTGAGCACTACTCATTAATCTTGCAAAACTGGCTACCTTAGAGAGTTTGCAGAGGTGGAGAATCTAAGTAGAAAGCTGTGGCATGAGCTCTACACAAGATGCCAGCAGATGTATGTAAGAAGATACATATCATGCCAAGCATTTTCTATGTCCCACCACTTGACTGGTTAAGTTAGAGTGGTTTTTAGTCAAATCAAATAGTTCTGTGTTTGGCATATCAGTATATTGGTGTTATCTATCAAATCAGTTGTTGCAATTTAAGAAGTGATTTGGATATAAGGAACTTATTGAGAAATAGTGATAATAGTTGAACTGTTGTTTATTCATGAAGAAGCTCAGTATTTATACCTTTGTAGAAGTAATACAACTGTAACACAAAGTAGGGAGGGTTTCTCAATATTCAGGAGCATTCTGTAACAGTTTCAGGGTTAGTACATAATGTTTGGTAATAGTGCTAATTTGATCCTGATTATAGGGGAATAATCATAAGATCATACATCTGGAGAAAGTGGCAAAGTTAAGGTAGTAAATTAGTCCTACAGTGACTAAGACTAGTCTACAATTGTTAAGTAAATTTTTAGCTGCTGAATGATACCCAATAGTCTAATATTTCAACACTCCCCCTCTACTAAATAATTCCTTAATCTCAATTTCTCTCCAAGGATCTCAAACTGTGGCCTAGCTAGTGGTTTTGTCAATATGTCTGCCACCATTTTGTCAGTTGGGCAGTTAATTAACTCCACTAAGTTATTTTCTACAGCTTTCCTCACAAAGTGATGCTGTATTTTAATGTGCTTAGTTCTGGCATGATTAGTAGGATTTCTAGCTAATGAAATACAACTTTGATTATCCTTGTAAATACATGTTGGTTACATCAATTAAAACCTAAGTCTTTGAATAATTTTTGTAGCCATATAGCCTCCTTAGTTGCTTGACATGCAGCCATATATATGGCTTCAGTTGTAGATAGTGCCACAGTTGGTTGTTTCTTGCAATTCCAGGAAATAGCTGCACCAGCATAAAGAAATACATAGCCTGTGGTAGAGTGTCTGTCAATCAGATACCTACCCCAATCTGAATCACTATAATCATCAAATATTTGCCTATTAGCTGCTCCAGAGTATTCCAGTACCAAATTTATGGTACCTTGTAGATATCTGAAAATCCGCTTAACTGCTGCAATTTGATCTGATCCATAATTCTGCATGAATTGACTGACTATTCCAACTGCTACTGCAATATCTGGACATGTAGACACCATCAAGTACATTAGGCTACCAACAATTGATTGATAGGGAAAGTTTTGGTCCATATTTGAGCTGTTTTCATCTATAACTGGCTGAGATTTGCTTAATTTCAGGTTATTGTCCAAAGGGGTTGCTGCAGGTTTGCAATTTTCCATTTTGAAGCGTCTAAGAATGTCCCTGATGTACTTAGACTGACTCAGCACAATTTTCTGCGTAGGTATGTCAAAGTTGATCTCAATTCCAAGAAAATAGCTCAATTTTCCAAGATCTTTCATCTCAAATTTGCTGAAGAGATCTGATTTCATCTGTTTAAGTGCCTCTTGGTCACTTGTAGCTATAATTAGGTTGTCCACATAAAGAACTAGGATGATCACACCCTTTTTGAGCTGTTTCACATATAGACTGTGATCTGCAGTGCTACAAGAGAACCCAATTTCCTCTACATATGTGTCAATCTTGTTATACCATGCTCTGGGTGCCTGCTTAAGCCCATACAACAATTTTCTAAGTTTACACACCTTATGGGGGCCTTTTGGATTGGTAAAACCTTCTGGTTGCTCCATATATATAGTTTCTTGCAAATCCCCATTTAGAAAGGCTGTTTTGACGTCCATCTGGTGTAGATCTAGACTGTGTACAGCTGCCAGGGCTAGAACTGTCCTAATAGAGTTAAATTGGCAACCGGAGCAAATGTTTCCTTAAAGTCTAGTCTATGGATCTGGGAATAGCCTTTAGTTACCAATCTAGCCTTGTACTTATCAACGGCACCAATTGAGGTTATCTTCATCTTGTAGACCCATCTACATCCTATTGGCTTTCTCCCACTTGGTAAGTCTACCAGTTCCTACGTTTTTGCCTTGATCAGTGATTGGTACTCCTCCTGCATGGCTTGTTGCCACTTAGTAGCATCTGGACTTTGCATTGCCTGTTCCAGATTCTGAGGTTTGGCACATAAGGCAAGCTAAGCTTCTTCATGATCATTGGATGTCTGCCACCAGGATCTAGGGGCATTTCTTATTCTGGTAGATCTCCTAACTGGGATAATCTGTTCTGATCTGGAACTGGTAGAAGTATCTTCCATATCTGGTTGGATTTGGTATGTATCTTCTTCATTAGTGTTGATTGCTTCATCAGACAGCTGACCAATGATTTCTGTGGCTTTCTGATCTGAATTGTCCTCAAATACAATGTCCCTGCTCTTGATCAGCTTCTGCATTTTGCCATCATACACTCTATACCCTTTAGTATCTTCACAATTCCCAAGAAAGGTCCCTTTCCTACTCTTTGGTTCCAACTGTGAGCGTTTTTTGTCAGGGATGTGATAAAAAACATCACTACCAAAGATCTTGAGATGATGGAGATCTGGTTTTTTGCCTGTATATGCTTCAAAGGGTGTAGAATCACGTAGTGCTGTTGTTGGGCATCTGTTCTTGATATATACAGCGGTAGCAACAGATTCAACACAAAACTTGTAGTCCATTCCTGTATCATGTAGCATAGATCTTCCCATCTCTACTATTGTTCTATTTGCACATTCTGCTACTGCATTTAGCTGTGGAGTATGAGGAACTGTGGTCTGCTGAAGTATACCAGTAAACAAGCAGTATTTTGCAAACTCCTTTGAGCAGAATTCTCCTCCATTGTCACTTTGTAGTACCTTCAATTTACACCCAGTTTGTGTTTCTGCCATGTTCTTGAAGTGCTTAAACGTCTCTAAAGCTTCATCCTTTGTTTTGAGGAAGTACACCCATGTATATCTTGTCTTGTCATCAATATACATCATAAAGTATCTCTTGGTTCCAAAGGACAGTGTTCTCAGGGGGCCACATATGTCTGAGTGTACAATAGCCAATATTTTGGTGGTATTGATGCCTTGTGAGCTCTTGAAATGTTGCCTAGCTTGTTTGCTATATGAACATCCCTTACAAAAATTCAATTTGATTGGAATTGAGTTTTTTAGGCCCAAAACAAGCTGATTTTTCACTAATTGGCTCATTTTCTGTTCCCCAATGTGTCCTAGCCTCCTATGCCACGTCTCCCAGTTGGTTTCATCAGTTTCAGCAATGTTGACATACTCAGGTACAATGATCTTGCATTGTAACTTGTATATATTGTGATCTCTGATTCCCAAAGCTAATTTTTGTCCATTTTCACTCAATATTGAGCAGCTCAGCTTAGTGAAAACAAATTTCAGTCCCTGAGTAGTTGCTTTACTAACTGAGAGTAGGTTCTTAGCTATTCCAGGTACATAGAGTACGTCAGTCAGTTTAGCTGTTGTTGCCCCTGAGTTATCACTCATATTTAGTTGTATAGACCCACTGGCTGTAGCTTCCAATGCAGAGTTATCTCCCAGATAAACCTTTCTTACAGGAATAGTTTTTAAGTTGCTGAACCAATCCTTTATACCACAAATAGGCTGTGATGCTCCAGAGTCAATATACCATTCATTACTTTGGTTACTTGCACTCTCTTGTACAGCTACAAATAACTGTTCATCAGTAGTTATATGGTTTGCCTGCTCTAGTTTCTGTTTTTTGTCTGCTTGTTTCTTCTTGCATTCTCTTGCCCAGTGTCCTGGCTTTTTACAGTAGTTACAGCAGCCAGGTTTTCTTTGGTTTTGTTGCTTTCCCTTCATTTCTGTGTGCCTTTCTGAACTGAATAAAGCATTATCTTCAATTTTCCCTGCTTGATCATTACGTCTGAGTTCTTCATGGAGAAGTCTTCCTTTGACATAGTCTAAAGTCAAGTTGTCTTCTCTGCTTTCGAAAGAAAGTATGAGTGGCTCATACTTGTCTGGTAGGCTGCAAAGCAGAGAGAGTAGCTTTTCTTCATCATCTATACCAGCATTAATACTGTAAAGTTCTTCTGCAAGTGTCTCCATTCTGGTAATGAGTTGTAGCATGACATCATCTGGCTTCTTCATCATGTGGAAGATCTTTTGTTTCAAATTAAGCTTGCTTGATACTGACTTTGCTCTAAAGATCTGCTTTAAGGATTCCCATGCTGCTTTGGCAGTATTTGAGGCATGGACTTGTCCAATGAAGGAGCCTTGCACATTGATGTATATGGCATTGAAGGCCTTTCTCTCCTTCACTTGAAACTTCTTCACATCTGCTGCTGTTCCTTTGGGCTCAACTTCCTTTCCTGTTACTATGTTCCAAAGCTTTCTTTCCTCAAGGTGGATCTGCATCTTCATTCTCCAAAGTATGTAGTTCTTCCTATCAAACCTCTCCTTTACAGGGAAGATGTTGGTATTTTCTTTGTTTGCTGGTAGAAGTCATCTTTAGAATAGATTAAGGCAATTGGGGCTCATGACCTGTTGCAATTTAAGAAGTGATTTGGATTTAAGGAACTTATCAAGAAATAGTGATAATAGTTGAACTGTTGTTTATTCATATAGAAGCTCAGTATTTATACCTTTGTAGAAGTAATACAGCTGTAACACTAAGTAGGGAGGGTTTCTCAGTATTCAGGAGCATTCTGTAACAGTTGCAGGGCTAGTACATAATGTTTGGTAATAGTGCTAATTTGATCCTGATTATAGGGGAATAATCATAAGATCATATATCTGGAGAAAGTGGCAAAGTCAAGGTAGTAAATTAGTCCTACGGTGACTAAGACTAGTCTACAATTGTTAAGTAAATTTTTAGCTGCTGAATGATACCAAATAGTCCAATATTTCAACATCAGTAGCATTAGTCACCAAAATAATTAGTAGATCCTTATCAGACAGAAATAAATATATTAAGTACAATCTTATTTGGTGCTGATGATGAAATTAAATGAGCCACCAGCCACAACCAACATTAGAAAGTATAATTAGTCAGCAGTTGATCCGGCAAAATGAATGTAAGGAGCTGCTGGAATCTCAACAAAATCAGCTCAAGTTGTTGGGAATACAATACTACCTAAACTTCTTATTCCACTACAACTCTTCTATCAAGACTTGTAACATTGGTAGCAGCAAGAGCTGGAAACATCCCCTCTGAAGAAAGAAGAAGCCCCCCTCAAGATGTCAGGAAATCAAGAATGGAAGAATGCTATGCTGCAAGTCATGGCCCAACAGCAACAAGGAATGACTACCATGGACCCAGCAAGACCCTGTCAAGAGCAACTTCAGTGTGAAGGTGAACGCCTCATACTATTGAAGAAGCCTTCAAGATTTCCATGGACTATGACTCAGCTATGTTGGGAGTTGGTGAGCTCACAATGACTAACTGCATTACAATCACTAGAAAAGAAGACAATCAGAAGCAGTGCTAATGGAAATAGATGCTATGCAGAAGAATCCTACCTCAGGAGAATGTAAGAAGAGAGGACTTTGCTTCAATTGCCACCAGCAGGGACATATTGCAAAGTACTGCCCTCAGAGAAGAAATGGACACCAGCCATCAAGAACCTTTGACCCTATTGAGGCCCTGGAGCATAGTAACATGGAGGACAAACTTGCAGAAGACTCAGAACTCACCTTCCTTATGACAGAAGAATACCTATACCAGATGACCTCAAACTCAGGAAAGCTATTATACTTAAATGGTGTAATCAATGGAGTACCTGCCAAGATCATGATTGACTCAGGAGCATTGCATGAGTACATGTCAGAGCAATTTGCTTTGTAAGCAGGAATTGACTTGCAACCCACCAAATCAACTTCAGTCTCAACAGCTGATGGGAGCTCTTACATAATCAACTGTATTACTCAGCCAGTAAGGATGAAAATCCATGACTATGAAGAAGATCCACAGGCCTATATATTTGGGAACTGTAAGTTTAACCTTTAACTTGGGAAAACCTGGCTATTTTGTTGTAATCCATTAACTGACTGGAGAACTCATACTACTCAAATCTAGAAGGACAACAAGACCTTTGAGCTATTACCTGCCAGACTGGATTTTTACATGAAACAAGTGAACTTAGTAAGACACAGTTCTGTAGAGCACTAAGAAAAGGCACCCAGATGTTCCTTATGGCAGTATTACAGGAGGATTCCTCTACTCCCGTACCTCACAATGTCCAGACTCTTTTGAAGGAATATTCATACCTATTTCCAGATAAGCCTGTAAGCCTACCACCAGTCAGAGACATAGATCATGCAATTGAAACAGGAGAAAGCCTTCCAGTGAGTGAGACACCTACAGAATGTGTCCATTGGAGTTGGAAGAGAAGAAGAGACAATATATCAGTTACTGGAGCAAGCATATATCAGACCCAGCAACTCACCTTGGGGAGCACCAGTACTTTTTGTGAAGTAGAAGGAGGCAACACTCAAGATATGCATTGACTTCAGAGCCCTCAACTCAGCTACCGTAAAGAATAAGTAGCCCATACCTTCAATCAATGAGCTTTTGTACCAACTCAATGAAGCCACTATTTTCAGCAAGATTGACCTCATGTCAGGATACAACCAGATCAGGGTGAAGCCAGAAGACATTTCTAAGCCAGCAAGCAGGACCAGATATGGACATCACAAGTACTTAGTCATGAGCTTTGGCCGCACCAATGCCCCTGCAACACTCATGACCCTGATGCAGACTGTCTTCCAGGAGTACTTAGACAAGTTTGTGATAATATACCTATATGATAAACTGATATACCACAAGACAGAGGAGGATCACTTGGTGCACATTGAAAAGGACTTGAAGAAGCTAATAGAGAGTAAGATTTATGGCAAGCAACCCAAGTGAGATTTCTTCAAGGAACATGTGGAATATCTAGGACACAAAGTGACTAGCATAGGATTAACCTTAAACCCAAAGTGGGTTGAAGTTCTCCAGAATCTGAAGCAGCCCCAGAGCATATCAGAGGTCAGATCATACCTTGGAATGGTTTCCTATTATTGGAGATTTGTCAAGTCCTTTGTAAGTATTGCAGCTCCTTTAACTGATATCCTCATGAAAGACAATACCTACAAGTGGGACATAGCTTGTGAGATTGCCTTCCAAACTCTCAAGAATGAGCTTACTAAGCTGCCAAGCTTAAGAATACCTGACCCCAGAAAATAGTTTACTCTGTGCACACACGCTTCAGATTGTGCAATTAGTGTAGTGTTGAGTCACAAATACAAGGGAAAGCACTATCCTGTTGCCATTGAATCCAATACACTAAACTTAGCAGAAAAAAACTATCCAGTGCATGAGAAGGAGATGCTTGCTATAATACACTGTTTGAAGACATGGAGATGCTATATTAAAGGAGTCATATGCACTGTGAAGACTGATCATACCTCCCTCAAGTATGTATTTACTTAAAAGGTACTTTCTAGAAGAATGACAAGATGGAGTGAAAACATTCAGCAATTTGACTTAGAGATTTTCTACTGCCCAGGAAAAAACAACATGGTTGCTGACACCTTATCAAGATCAGAACAGGTTCCACAACTCAACTAGGTACATGAATCAGATTGGCCTAGCCTATTACCTAAGAGCTTGAAGGACCAAGCCATTCCTAATGAGGTGGATGAAGAGATAAAGAAGATAATCCAGGATGAAGCTGGCAAATTTGTAGTACAGGATTAAACACTCCACCATATTGTTAATGGAAGCCCTATTGCCTATTGACCTTATGTTGCTTGCCTGGATTTCATACATAAGCTACACAATGGATATGGACATCTTGGAATGGAAGGAACCTATAGCCTTGTGAAAGCCAGAGTATGGTGGCCCAGAATGAAACATGACATTGAGAAGTTACTGAAAACATACCCAAATTGCCAGGTCAACCCAGGCCAACCACAGAGAATTACTGAACTCTTTCCCTTGGAGCCTGTAAGACCACTTGGAAAATGGGGAATTGACTTTATTGGAAGACTTCCAACTATCAGGAAATGCATCCATTGGATCCTAATAGCAATTCACCATGCCACCAAATGGCCAGTTGCTAAAGCTGTACCTATAGCCAGTGAACAAGAAGTTGCAAGTTTCATCTACCATGAGATCCTTGCAAAGTTTGGATGCCCAGTAGAGATTCTATCCAATAGAGGTGCAAACTTTATGGCAAAGACATTGGAAGCTTACCTGGAAATGCAGCAGATTCAGCCCTTGAAAACCTCAGCATATCACCCCAGAACTGATGGAGCCACTGAATGGCTTAATGGATTATTTGGAGAAATGCTGATCAAGTATGCAAATGGTGTTGTCAGTAGATGGGATGAGCATATAGACCAAGCACTCTTTGCATGCAGAGTCAGAGTACACAACACCACCCAACAATTTTCTTTTTGCTTGGTGTATGAATGTGAATCAAGGATTCCAGGAGATCTCACACAACCAAAGCTTGCAGATGCTTTAGAAGATCAACTCAGTCAGCCAAGTAAACACCACTAACTGGAACAAAGTTGTCAAGAGGCACAGATCAAAGTATCTCAAAGTGCAGAAAAGATGAAGCAGATATTTGATAAGACTATAGCACCAGAAGCATTGACAGTTGAGAACTTTGTATTGCTAAGAAACAACACTTGGAAGAAATTTAAGCCACAATGACCAGGACCTCTTAAGATCATCCAAGAATGTGCATTTGCAACTTACCAACTAGTGGACAAACAAGGCAATATTTGGGAAGACTTAGTACATAGGGACAGACTCAAACTTGCAAGAGTTGCTGATAATGCTGAACTAACAAGATATTGGTATCACAAGAACAGAGATTCAAGAGAACCCACTCAACTTTAATAGGGGGGAATGTTATGATCTGCCGCTTGAATGTTTAAGTTATATCAGTTTTTGGTCAAATCCACTGGTTATATGTTTAGCCTATCAGTATATCAGTATTATCTATCAAATCAGTTGTATTAGTCAGCAAACAAATCAGCAGATCCTCATCTGATGGAAATGGATATATTAAGTAGGATCTTACTGGGTGATAATGATGCAATCAAATGAGTGAACAGCCACAGCCTACATTAGGAAATACAACTAGTCAGCAATTGATCTGGCAAAATGTATATAAGGAGCTGCTGGAACCTCAGTAAAGATCAGTTCAAGTTTTAGTGAATACAAAACTTGCTCAACACTCTATTCCTTTACAACCCTTATACCAAGACTTGTAACAATTTTTCCTTTGCTGAAATGTAGGATTAATCTAACTGCCAAGTGTGAAAGGGAACAATGAACATGCTGCTACAGGTATAAGACCTTTTGGACTTTACTATGGGAGAATAATGGCCTCCTATATAAATAAAAGCTCTAGAGCACTAGAGCAAGGTGTAAAGTGCCTTTAATTGGATTTTCCTTAACATCCATTAGAGTTTGGCAATTCAATGCCCAAGTAAAAATTACAAGGAATGTCTTGAAGGCATTGGAAGTCACCTACCAACCATGCTTAGCTACTAAAAGGAATTGTTATAGACCTGAATTCTCTGCTACATAGATGCTGCCAGGATTTATAATTGAAATTTAAATATCACACCCTATAGATGTAATTTGTTCCACAAGTGAATCTGATTGGGATCAGCCCTTAAGATCCCATGATGAGACTGCCATAATGCCAGAAGCATGAAATTATTGATCCACATTGTGCCTCTATGATGGGATTACAATGGTGATATGCTGTTTTTGGTTCCAAATGGACTAAATGAGTTGATGGCATGTTAACAGTCCCTGATTAGTTCCTGCATGGCATTCTGGTAATCTTAGTACAGCTTATATTTATTCAAGGAGTCCCAACCAGCCAGTACATGCAAGTTCCATTTATAGAAAAAACTTGACAGTGCTTTGATGGCCTTATTGTGGACATCTGATGGCATTATAGCAGCATTGCTGAAGCCAAAAGCTTGTTCATTTTAATGTTACTGTACCAATTTATCAAATGGTATTTCCTTGCTCTACCCCCCCATACACTATGGCTATATTTTGCTGTAAAAATATCTATTTTTACTTGCCTGCTCCTACCATGAGTATTTTGTAGTTAAGATTTGAAATTCCACCTGGATATCTTTCCAGGTCTCAGGTTTGACTTCCCATCATGGCTCAATATTCATCAAGCATGGCAGATCACTAAAACTTTGTCTGAGGGTTATTTTGGGCCTCTTTTACAGTCAGAGGCTCATCAATACAGGCTGAATGTGTATAGGCTATACTTCTACCCCTATTCATATATTAAGTTGAACTATTTCTAATTCAGTTGGATATCCTACCTTGTGACACTGTAATAATCACTTCTGGGATAGTACTGGGCAGTGATTCCAATTGAACCATGGTTGTACAGGGCTCCAGAGTGTGAAAACCCTCATGTATAGCACTGTTTCAATCCTTGAAGTTGGTGGACTTATGTTCAAATTTTATCATCATTAGATATTCTTTTTTGTGAAAAAATTGAACAGAGTCTGTGTTGGGTACTTACATTGCTGCACTACATAATATCCCTTTTACACTTCTGGCTTAAATTTGCCTGATTTTGGGCCAGTTTCTTGATATATGCTGTGCATCCAAATATTGCAAGGTGCTCTGTACCTGATCTGTATCCATACTGTGCCTCAAATAGAGCAGAATCAAATAGTATTCTGTTACAACACCTATTTTTTTGCTATGCTCTGCTGCTTGAATGTTTAAGTCAGATCAGTTTTTAGTCAAATCAATTAGTGTATGTTTAGGTTATCAGTAAATCAGTATTATCTATCAAATCAGTAGCATTAGTCAGCAAATGAATCAGCAGATCCTTATCAGACAGAAATAGATATAATAGGTAGGATCTTATTGGTTGATGATGATGCAATCAAATGAGTCATCAGCCACAATCTACATTGGGAAATACAATTAGTTGGCAATTGATCTGGCAAAATGTAGATAAGGAGCTGCTGGAACTTCAATAAAGATCAGTTCAAGTTTTAGTGAATACAATACTAGCTAAACTCCCTATCCCTCTACAACTCTTATGCCAAGACTTGTAACATTAATAGCAGCTATAATCAGAGACCCCCCTCCTAAAGAAAGAAGAAGCCTCCCTCAAGATGTCCAATAATCAAGAATGGAAGAATGGTATGCAGCAAATCCTGGCCCAGCCGCAAGAGTAACTCCAGATCCTAAGCCAGCAACAACAATGAATGACTACCATGGCCCAAAGCCAGCAAAACCCTGGCAAAAGCAACTTTGGTGTGAAAATCAACCGGTGCCATGGTGGAGTCAACAAAAATCTGGGAGCTTGGCACTTCCAGATTGAAGAAGTTTTCAAGGCTAAGGGAATTGCTCCAGAAAGCAAGTTACACTATGCAGCATCTTACCTGGCAGATGCAGCTTTACAGTGGTACCACAACAAGATCAGGTCATCCACCATGATGGGATGCTCTGAAATCTCTACCTGGGATGAGTTTGTGTTGGAAATTCAGGATGCCTTTGAGCCCCCACACCAACAGACACTACTAAGAAGAAAGTTGAAGACACTCAGACAGAAAGGAATGGTCCAAGAGTACATCTACAAATATAGGTGTCTACTTGGACAAATTGAAAGAATGGACCCTCTGGATCAAGTTGAATACTTTATTTGTGGGTTAAAAGAAAGAACTTGTCAGGAAGTGAATTATCAAAGACCTCAGACTATTGAAGAAGCCATCAAGATTGCCATTACCTATGACTCAGCTATGTTTGCAGTTGGTAAGCTCACAATGACTAATCAGAGAGGCTACCATCACTATGAAAGAAGACAATGAGAAGCAGTGCCAATGGAAATAGTTGCTATACAGAAGAGTCCTACCTCAGAAGAGTGTAAGAAGAAAGGAATTTGCTTTAATTGCCACCAGCAGGTGCATATTGCAAAGTACTGCCCTGAGAGAAGAAATGGACACCAGCCATCAAGAACCTTCAACTATATTTATGCCCTGGAACAAAGTAACATGGAGGATGAACTTGAAGAAGACTCAGAACTCACCTTCCATATGACAGAAGAATACCTTTCCCAGATGACCTCCAACTCAGAAAAGCTATTATCCTTAAATGGTGTAATCAATGGAGTACCTGCCAAGATCATGATTGACTCAGGAGCATTGCATGAGTACAGGTCAGACAATTTGCTTTGAAAGCTGAAAACAACTTGGAACCCACCAAATCAACTTCAGTCTCAACAGCTGATGGGACCTCTCACATAATCAACCATATTACTCAGCCAGTAATGCTTAAGATCAATGACTATGAAGAAGATCTACAGGCCTATATATGTGGGAACTGCAAGTTCAGCCTTGTACTTGGGAAAACCTGGCTATTTTGTTGTAATCCATCAATCAACCAGAGAACCCATGTTACTCAGAGACAGAAAGACAACAAAACCTACAAGCTATTACCTGCCAGACTGGATTTTTACTTGATCAATTCCAGTGTGTGTGAAACAAGTGAGCTTAGCAAGACATAGTTCTGTAGAGCACTAAGAAAAGGAGCCCAGATGTTCCTCATGGCAGTATTACATGAGGATTCCTTTACTCTAGCACCCCAGAAGGTGCCAACTCTTTTGAAGGAATATTCATATGTGTTTCCAGATAAACTTGTAAGCCTACCACAAGTCAGAGACATGGATCATGCCATTGACACAGGAGATAGCCCCCAGTGAGTAAGACACCTTACAGAATGAGTCCATTGGAGTTGGCAGAGATGAAAAGACAAATAGATCAGTTACTGGAGCAAGGATATATAAGACCCAGCAAGTCACCATGGGGAGCACCAGTACTTTTTGTGAAGAAGAAGGATGGAACACCTAAAATGTGCATTCACTACAGAGCCCTCAACTCAGTTACTGTGAAGAATAAGTACCCCATACCTTGGATTGATGAGCTTTTGTACCCACTCAATGAAGCCACTAACCCTTGTCCCTTGCTTTTACCACTTGTTAATTTTGCCATGCACTGAAATGTACATGGGTCATTTGTATAATATGCATTAAGAAGTGCATACTGAGATTTGGTTAAAGCCTTAAAAAGCTTGCGTACTAAAATTTCTGATTGATCCCTAAGATGCTTACTCTAACCCACGGTTTGAAGACATGGAGATGCTATATTGAAGGAGTCAAATGCACTGTGAAGACTGATCATGCCTCCCTCAAGTATGTATTTACTCAGAAGGTACTCTCTAGAAGAATGACATGATGGAGTGAATAAATTCAGCAATTTGACTTAGAGATTTTCTACTGCCCAGGAAAAAACAACATGGTTGCTGACACCTTATCAAGATCAGAACAGGTTGCACAACTCAACTTGGTACATGAATCAGATTGGCCTAGCCTATTACCTAAGAACTTGAAGGACCAGGCCATTCCTAACAAGGTGGATGAAGAGATAAAGAAGAAAATCCAGGATGAAGCTGGCAAATTTGTAGTACAGGATTAAACACTCCACCAAATTGTTGATGGAAGCCCTATTGCCTATTGACCTTATGTTGCTTGCCTGGATTTCATACATAAGCTACACAATGGATATGGACATCTTGGAATTGAAGGAACCTATAGCCTTGTGAAAGCCAGAGCATGGTGGCCCAATTGAAACAAGACATTGAGAAGCTAATGAAAACATACCCAAATTGCCAAATCAACCCAGGTCAACCACAGAGAATTGCTGAACTCTTTTCCTTGGAGCCTGTAAGACTACTTGTAAGATGGGGAATTGACTTTATTGGAAGACTGCCAACTATCAGGAAATGCATTCATTGGATCCTAGTAGCAATTGACCATGCCACCAAATGGCCAGTTGCTAAAGCTGTACCATTAGCCAGTGAACAAGAAGTTGCAAGTTTCATCTACCATGAGATCCTTGCAAAGTTTGCATGCCTAGTAGAGATTCTATCCAGTACAGGTGCAAACTTTATAGCAAAGACATTGGAAGCTTACCTGGAAATGCAGCAGATCTAGCCCTTGAAAACATCAGCATATCACCTCAGAACTAATGAAGTCACTCAACGGCTTAATGGATTATTTGGACAATGCTGACCAAGTATGCAAATGGAGTTGTCAGTAGATGGGTTGAGTATATAGACCAAGCACTCTTTGCATGCAGAGTCTGAGTACACAACACCACCCAGCAATTGCCATTTTACTTAGGTTATTGATGTGAACTTAAGATTCCAGGAGATCTCACATAACCAAAGCTCACAGACACCTTAGAAGATGAACTCAGTCAGCCAAGTAGACACCAGCAACTGGAACAAAGACGTCAAGAGGCACAGACCAAGGTATCTCAAAATGCACAAAAGATGAAGCAGAGATTTGATAAGACTATAGCACCAGAAGCATTGACAGTTAGGATCTTTGTATTGCTAAGAAACAACACTTGGAAGAAATTTAAGCCACAATGGACATGACAAATCAAGATCATCAGAGAATGTTCATTTGCAACTTACCAACTAGTTGACAAACAAGGCAACACTGGGAAGACTTAGTGCATAGGGACAGACTCAGGCTTGCAAGACTTGCTGATAATACTGAACCATCAAGATATTGATCTCACAAGCAAAGAGATTCAGGGGAACCCTCTCAACCTTAGTAGGGGAGAATGTTGTGATCTGCTGCTGGAGTGTTTAAGTTAGATCAGTATTTAGTCAAGTCAATTAGTGTATGTTTAGGTTATCAGTACATCAGTATTATCTATCAAATCAGTAGCATTAGTCAGCAAATGAATCAGCAGATTGTTATCAGACAGAAATAGACATATTAAGTAGGATCTTATTGGTTGATGATGATGCAATCAAATGAGTTATCAGCTACAACCCACATTAGGAAATACAATTAGTCAGCAATTGATCTAGCAAAATGTAGATAAGGAGCTGCTGGAACCTCAATAAAGATCAGTTCAAGTTTTAGTGAATACAATACTAGCTAAACTCCCTATTCCTCTACAACTCTTATACCAAGACTTGGAACATTTTAAACATACAGCTGTAGAAACTAATTCCACCCAAAAATATAGAATAAATTTTAAACATGGGACATAGATCTCTCCATATCAGCTACTGATCTATTTACATGCTCTGCCATCCCATTTTGTTGTGCAGTGTATGGTACTGTAGTCTTTTACTTTATCCCATCAATTTTACATCAGTGGATGAAAATTTTGAGGTATATACTGCACCATGACTTCAAACTCCCTGAGCTAAGAACATGCTTTTTTATTACCTTCCATGAAGTATACTCCTATGAATTCAATGTAATCACCAATAAAAGTGATAGAAAACTTCTTCCCACCCAGGATAAATTTTGTATAGAATAACACAGTTCTGAGTGCATTAAATCTAATTTTTGCTCAGTTTTGATTGGTCCAGTGCAATAGAACAGCTGTCTGGCTTGTTTTAAATATATGTATGCTTCACAATGCTCCATATTAGCATGGGGGTCAATTTTTACTCCGGAAACTAGCTGGTCTTGTATCATTTTGCCCAAGTAATCATGATTATTGTCTACAAATCTCTTGTGCAAAAGCATTGATGCTGCCTCATTTAGGTTGCTTCTATTGGCTCTCAGATATGAAGGAATACAGGTCAATATGTATAAATTGCTATCTCTGACACCTGAAACAATATGAGTGCCTTTATGATGAATGATCCAGCATCCAGAATTGTCATATCTGAGATTAAGTCATACTGCTATGGCCTTACTCATAGATAGTGGGTTCTAGGCTATTTTGATGCTTAGAGTACTTCTTTGAAGGTAGGTGTGTAGATTCCTTACTGCTTCTAAGGCTTGATTGGATAGTTCCTTCTCCAACTACATCAAGAGTTCCATTATCACCCATAAAAGCCTTCTTAATTGGAGTTTCATTATATTTGGTAAACATATCTTTTGGGTGTGTAAAGTGTTGAGAGGCTCCAAGTTTGTTGCATCATGTCAGCAAATTCTTGCTGATGGTCTTATTTAGTGTGTATAAATAGTCAATCATCTGCTGTAGTATAATTTCCATACACAGGCATTTTCTGCTGATTACAACTCTTTTTGAAGCACCAGTCTGGTGCATGTCCTTTCCTTTTGTAACAGCTGTTTCTTTTGATAGGTCTTGAGTATCTTCTTTGTTCAATATTATTGCTGATTAAGGCACTTTCTACCTCCACCTTATTGGCGCTTGTTATCTTTAATACTTTGCTCAGGAGTCTTCCACATGCATAATGTAAGGTCAAATCTTCAGTTGTGCGCTCTAGGTCTGATAGAAGGCCGCAAAACCTTTCTGTCACATTATTCAGCATGGTAACTGCAATATCTTTATTAGTGTCTGGTATCCCCACTGATTCCATCTGATCAACCAACAGTGTATTTCTGTTGATTAGACTTTTTGTTTCTTGTCCTAGTAGCAGCTTTGCAGTAAAGAAACCTCATCCAAGATTTAACTTCTTGGCAGCTGAATACATTGGAAAGATGTCTACTAATGCCTTCAGGGTATTCTTTGCCACTTTTGTGCTTACGTATTGGATTGGCAATTTGTCTAAGATGTTAAGGCAACTGCAGCTAAATACACTATATTTTTTCTTTTGGTACCATAAGACTTCCTCTCCCACATTTTTAGGGGAGCAATCTTCTGCCATAATAGTATCCCAAAGGCTATATTCTGTATAAGAGTCCTCATATTCACCTTCCACACCTGGTAGTAGGTTTCATCTGGCTTTTTGGTAGAGGGGACAGTTCCAGTAATAGCCATGGTAAACATTGCAGAGAGTGATAATCTGCAGCTCAATACCTGTTTTGAGGGTCTTAGAAATATTTTAAGTGATTGGGGTGCAGGTAGATTAGGTGGCTGTCATATAGAGATTTATTGGATGTAAAAGTGGTGTCTATTATTTTGCTTAGTCTTGGCACAATACCTGATGTTTTGGTGGAGATTTTCCAAGTAAATTCCAACAAGGAATTTTGTCAGCATTCACTGAGATTTGTAGGCTATAATCTAGGTGACTAACCTAGGTGAATATTTAGGTAAAGTTACAAATATCCACAATATCAATTGCCTATATGACTGGGAGCCTGCAAAGTTCAGAATATTACCTTCATTGAGTACACTGCTAATGTGGCTTTTTAGATGTAGACCTGCTTCTTACACTAAATGTCAATGCAAGCTGTTGTCTGGCCCTTGTTGTGCTGATGACTGTGGTGGAGTTATATTAGACACCATACAACTTTGCTTTATTTGGCTGTAAAAATATGTAATTCCACCTAATCATTCACCTAACTCAGTCACTTAACTCATTACCTTCAAATCATAGAGAATACTGACCAAAATTCTTGCTGGGATTTACTTTAGAACTTCTATGAGCTGGGTACCTGATGCTTTGGTGAAAATATTCTAAGTTGTCTAAACTGCCCTAAAGCTTTACACACATGTTTTTGGGACCTTTCTAAACCTATTCTACATGTTTGTTATGCCAAGGATCTGACTACCTAGTTTGGAAGCTGAAGATGAAACTGCTGCTACAAGAAAGAGGCCTTTGAGATATTATCATGGGAGAAGAATGCCCTCCTGAAGAAATAGAAGCACTGGACAATTAGAACAAGGAACACAGTGCCTTAAACTGCATTGGCCTCAATGTCAAAGACAAAATTGCTAATTCATTGATCAAGAGCATAAACAGTAACAAATGCCTGAAGGCATTAGAAGACACCTACCAGTCATGTTCATCTGCTAGGACAATATATCTCAGACAATAGTGCATTACTACCAAGATGCTACCAGGAGAGGAAATGAAAAATGTGATTAACAGGATTACCCTGTTGGTGGATAAGAAGGAATTGGTGGGAGTACCAACTACTGTTGAGGATACTGTAGTGACCATCCTGAATAGCCTGACAGACAAGTTTCAGGCCCTTGTATCTTCCATAAAGTCTAGAGCTGAAGATTTGTGCATATATTATGAATATGGAAGGCTCCTGGATGAGGAGCTATGAGAATCCAGTACCAATAAGAAGGAAAAAGAAAATGCTTTGATAAGTCATGATAACCAACAATGGAGGCACTCAAGACCCCTTAAAGGCAACAGCAATCTGTTTTGCTATTGCTGCAAAAGGAAAAGACACACATCAGACCAGTGCTTCCAAAAGAGAGATAATCAGCAAAAGAATTCTGAACATGGAAATGCTGTAACAACAGGGTTTGATTGGTGCTGTGACAATAATTGCATGCTATTATTGCATTCTTAATGTGCTCTACAACTATCTTAAGTGGTTCTGACCAGCCAGGACATCCAATTGCCTTATGTGGCAGAAAACTTAATGGTATCTTGACAGCTCCACATCAAGTCTCTGATGGCAATATTAGAGCAGTATGGCAGCCTACAGCTACTTCTGTATAATGCTACCATACCAATTCACCAAATGGTATTTCCTTTTTTTACCTCCCCTTATGCAATATATATATTCCACTGTAAAATCACCCCTCTTTATTTGCTCACCCACTACTACCTTGGATATTCCACATATAGCTCAAATCAAAAAAAAACTATGGCCTCCTGCTTACTAACCTCTACAAATGTGCACACTGGGCACAATTGACATACTTCTATCACCTCAACTTTACAGCTTTTTAGTGTGATACTTGCAAAGTTGCCATATACCTTGTACTGCTGGTATCATATACAACTTGTAAACATATGCTTTGTTGCTGCCACTTCTGCTATAGATATCTCCTGAATATCTGAAAAGTACCTCTTGGTATTTAGCCATTATATTCCTTCTCCCTTCTGGATTCTGGTCCCCTTTATAGGTGTTCTCTGGCTCTTGTTTGTGCGAGTTCTATACTGAGTAGTGTAGAAGTTGGTTTGTCACCCTGAGAAATCTGGCATACCTTGGTAGATTCTTCCTAAAAACAATAGTTGCTTGTTGTACTCAACCCAACTTTTCATTACTTAACTGACTACCCACACATTGGGGCTGCTTAGCTTCTTAATGCCATAGGAATAGGTGTCTCCATGTGCACATCTGTACTCCACATTTCACAACTCCTCCTGGCTGACCTCCATGTGCCAACTCATCACATCCATGATGGACTTGAAGGTAATATTGCTGATGGGATTGGGATATGGGAGCACCTGCAACTTGACTTGTCTTCCTATCTCCTCACACATACACTCCATAGGAAACTCCCAAATGGTGAAGCAAGGCCCAGTATTCTCCACACACCAAGCAAGATGGAATAGAGAGTGGATACAGTAGCAGCAGAGATATACACATTCAGCGTTATGCTTGTGGTGTAGCCATTCTAATCCTGCAACAAGCTCCTTGTACAATAGCTGTAGATGCATCAAGTTGGCATTGGATAAGTGTGCCAGGGAGGCCATGTGGACCTATCCTTGACCACAGTGTGTGAAACATAGTTTTTCATCTTCTTGCAAAGCAGCCCCTGTGTTTCACCCATTGTGTTGGAGAAGATCCATTTTTTGAACTTTTTGTTTGGTCAATGTTGAGCAGGATGTGTAAGAGCACAAAAGAATCAAAGATATGCATCAGGTACTCAATACCCATGGCACTCTGAGTCTAGCTCCTGTGGCTTGCAACATGTAACAAAAATGCATGGCACTATCTTGGACCACTGGTACTATATTTAATTATTAGCCCTAAAGTACGATCTATATAAAGCACTTATAGTGCCAGATAATACTAGTGGTCCAAGATAGTGCCATGCATTTTTGTTACATGTTGCAAGCCACAGGAGCTAGACTCAGAGTGCCATGGGTATTGAGTACCTGATGCATGTCTTCAATTTGTTTGTGCTCTTAGACATCCTGCCCAACATTGATTCATAAAAAAATGTCAAGAAATGCACTTTCTCTGGCATTGTAGGAGAAGCACAGGGGCTGCTTTACATGGAGATGCAGAGCTCTGTTTCACACTCTGTGGCCAAGTATAGGTTCAATTGGCCTCTATGGCACACTATGGTATCATTTGGCACTAATTGCTCAATGTGGCACCATCCAACAGAACAAGTCTATAGTCCCCAACAGCACCGTTGAAGTATGGCTAGCAAATGACCAACTGGACACAACAGTAGGAGTGGTGCCTAATTATTCCATCTGGCTGGGCACCTTGATTGTACACCAAGATGTTGTGGTCCTCCTTGTTGCACCACATTTATCAAGGAAAAAGCGTAGTACCACTCAAGAAGCACCCAGTCAAAGTAGCAGTGAAGGACCTGGCAGTGATAAAGGAAAAGGTATAGGGAAAAATGTCTACCCAAGCCTGAGACAGGGAGGCATGCAAAAGAAACTAAAGTTCTTGCCAATTAACACCGTAAGCCAGGAACAGACAGAATCCTGTCACAGCCAAGAAGAATTACCAACAAGAAAACAGTTGTTTTCACAAGAGTTGGAAGCGCAGCCAGTTGAGCTACACTCTAGCAAGGTAGATGAGTTTGCTGAAAAAGGCAATTTGTCTACCACAGCCTCCACAGCCTCCATTGTTGACAGAGTGGAGATCCCACTTACAGACAAGGCTACAATGTCAAGAACTTAAAAGACTATCACAATGCCTTCAGTGGAGTTTTAGAACATCAATAGGCACACCAAGAGGTTGCAGCACTTCTTCAAGAGCAGTGCTCAAGAAAACGCACTGGAATATTGCAAGGATTTATTGCAAAGACTGGCAGATGAGGAGCTAGACCTTGCAGTGCCAACTGAAGACCAGGATGTGTGGGAACCAGAGAATGAACAGTGGTATAAAGCCGTTGGGTTCCTGCCAAAGTTGTGGAACCAGAGCTTTACAGCAGAAATACTTATTGAGTGGTGGCTTTTAATGGAGTTACTTGTTAAGTGTGGGGTTGGGCTTAATGTTAATGTAGGGTATAGAGACTTGTATAGGTCAATACAATTGGCAATTGAGGTACAACTGAAGTTTCAATGGAAATAAATCAATTTCTACGCATGAAAAGTAAGAGAAACAGTTGAGTCAGGAAGTAAGGAGTATGAAAAAGAGGCAATAGCCAATCAATTCACACAAACATAGGAGGCAATAGAGTGTCCGGGATCAGAAAGTGAGCAAATTGGCAGGGGACCAATCAAAAGCCACTTATACATTGTTGTGATGAAAAATTTTGACAAAGTTTTTTGTGAAATCTAGGGTGCAATTATTTTTCAACGGTCTCTGGACGGTGTCCTGACAAGATCAGTACCTCTTAGTCATGGGACATTAACTTTGTGACGGCCTTTTGACCGGATAATTGCAATAATTTTTCATAGGGATATAGGGAAGCAGAAAATATGGGAATGAGCACATCTGTCAGTGGGTGTCACTGTCACCCCACTACATCCACCCCTGTCTCAGCATCAAGCTTGAGTCAAAGCAAACTAATCTTGATGAGCAAAATTCCTATGCTTGAATAACTTAAGTTGGTTTCCCATAACTGGTGCTCTCAGCTGGGTGTTGTCAAGCTCAGATATGTAACAACTTCCATTCCCAATCACTTTGGAAATGAGGTAGGGGCCAGTCCATTTGTTGTCAAACTTCCAACTCCATTGTTTGTCCAAGGTGGAATCATAGAGTAATACTGGGTCTCCTAGTGAAAGTGGTTTTGGTCTAGTTGAGTGTGATTTGTCAAAGGGCACTTTGTTATTCTGTTGTGTATCCCTAAGTTGTTCAGCAGCTCTGTTGACATTCAAGTTATGGTGATTAAGTTGCTGTATGTGAGTTGCATGGAGGTCTTCAGTCTGCATATTGGATCTCCAATTTAATGAGTCTTAATTAACTGTGTTTAACTCAACTGGTAGTATGCAGTCATGTCCATAGAGTAGCTTGGATGGCAATAACCCAGTTGTTCTCTTGGTAGTAATTCTATCTGCCTACAATGCAAGATGTAATTGCTGTGGCCACAGTGTTGTGTTATTTTCACAGGTCTTGACCAGAGAGTTCTCCAATGGTCCATGTCCTCTCTCTATATTCCCATTGGCTTGAGGGTGGTAAGCTGTAGTAAAAGCAATGTGTATCTTGTACTTTGAGCACAACTCCTGGATCATTTAGGATGTTGTCTCTCCTCTGTCAGCCACCAACTGCCGGATGCAGCCAAATCTGCAGATGATGTCTTCAAGTATAAATCTCCAAATGGTATGGCTCTTGTTGTTGGGCAAGGCTCAAGCCTCTGCCCATCCACTAAGGTCATCTCTAGGAACAATCAGGTACTTTTTTGGTCCAGCTGTTGGCATGTGGACAAGGTCAGTACCAACCTTTTGCCATAGACAGATTGTGTAGGTAGGATGCAGTGGTCTTTGTAACACCTGGAGGATCTCTTCTGGCAGGCTACATATGACTCAACAAAGTGTTGGATATCATAGTTCATGTTTTCCCAGTAGTACCTGTGAGCTGCAGTATTGTGGGTAGCTTCTTGTCCTCTATGCCCTCCTGGTTCTCCTTGGTGGATACTTGTCTTGATGTTGAGTTACTCTTGTGGGGTGGTGACTACTCTTCTTTGCATAAGTCCAGGCTTCACTCATTTAAAGAGAAGATCATCTTTGAGGTAGTAGTGGTGTGCCTTCTTTCTGAGTTTTATAAACTCCTGAATATCCATCTAACTAGGTTTCTTGAGTGTCTTTAGATATTCCTTGATCAGACTCCTGGTAGTTCTCTCTTGGTCTTTGATGGCAATCTGTTGGATCTCTGCATCAATCACATCATCAAAGTCAGGGTACAAGTCCTCAAATAATTGTCATCCCTTCCTGGAGAGTGCATCAGCCACAACATTTGTCTTGCCAGGGATATGTCTGACCTCAAAGTCAAACATTCTCAGCCATGTCATCCATTGGTTTGTGGCATCATCAGGTAGGTCAGGATTGTTGATCATTCCTATAAGTGGCTTGGCATCTGTCTCTAGGATGAAATGTGTCATATAGAGTTGTGCCTTCAGCTTTGTCAACATCTTCACAACTCCTATTAGCTCTCTCTTAATCTGTGAGTATCTTTGTTCTCTAGGAGAGAATAGACAGCTCTCATATCTGCAGGCATAGTGGTTGCCATCTTGATCATCTTGGCCAAGTAGTGCCCCAGCTCCTATGGGGCTTGCATCCACTGTCAAAATAGGTGGGCAGTCAGTGTTCTGATAGACAAGAGGTCCTAGAACTGGTGGAGATACTAAGGCCTCTTTCAGTAATTGCATGGCTTCTTCTTGCGCTTCTCCCCAGATAAATGGGGTATTTGCTCTCTGTAGTTGGTAGACTGGTTCTGCTATCTCAGAAAATCTTGGGATCCAGATCCTAAAGAACCCACAAGCTGCCACAAAGCCATGAGCTTGTGTTAGATTTGTGGAGGTAGGCCAGTTGCATATCTTTTGTGTCTTGGAGTCTCCAGGTGAACAACCAAAGGTGTTGTGTTTTTGTCTAACAATGGATATCTCTGATACACCAAAGCTGCTTTTCTCTCCACTGATGGTGAGTCCAGCTTCTTCAGTGGCTTGTAATATAGCATCATTGTCTGAAATATGGTCATAGACAAACTTTCTTACTCCAGGCATGACTTCAGTGGTGTCCCAGAATTTTGGTCCTTTGATGCCTATGTCATCAACAAAGACAGCAAGTTTTTCAGGTATAAACTGATACAGTACATTCACCATGCATCTCTGGAACTCAGTCATGGAGTTTATAGCCCCCTGGCTGAGTCTTGTCATCCTTAACAGTCCAAATGGTGTTTGGAGTGCAAACATATCTCTTGATGTCTCATCAAGGGGGATCTGGTCATATCCTGAGTAGAGATTGTATGTTGAGTAGATGGAGTGGCCACCAAAGCTTTCTTCAAAGTCATCAATAGATGGAGGTATAGCAGCATTTCTGATAGTGACAGCATTTGCTGGTTGCATGTCTTGAATGAAACGGAGCTTTCCATTCTTCTTTTTGGTCACAAACCATCTGTTAGCATAAGGTCCATGGCAAGGTTCTAGGATACCAGCTTCTATCTTCTTCTTAAGTAGGTCATGCACATCAGCTTGGAGTCCTCTGGGCAGTGGGTAGGGCTTAAATGACCAGGGTGTGTGGGGCACTGTATGAATCTTGAAAGGTTTTTCAACCAATGTCTTTAAGAGTCCCATCTCCTTGTCATTGTATAAAAAGACCTTATCATGCCTTTTCAAGGATTTTTCAAATTATCATATCTCCTCTTGTGTTAGGTTTCCATCACCAATGATTAGTTGCTTCAGTCTCTTAGGTGTAAGTTGTATATCTTCTGGTGTTTCTTCTGGTGGTCTAATGTAATCAGCGGGACAAGATCCATCAGTCAAAGGTGTAAGTGATGGTCTAATCTTCTGTTCTACTGTCTTGTTTTTTGTTCAAACCATAGCCATCTGGTCCTGTATACCTAATGAGCAGCTCCAAATGTTGGGGTATATACTGTCAGGCTCCTCATCTTCTTCTATAATAAGATGTGTCTTCTGGCAGGCAGTATGTGTCCTCTTGTTGTTGAGTGTTGCACAACAGAAGGTTGACTGTAGTCTTGGGTTGGATCCTTGTATGTTGTACCATACTGACCCATCAGAATAGTTGGTAGTTGTAGCCTTGGTACTGATTTCCCATGGTCTACCTAGTAGAAGGTCAAAGTTTGCCCTCTGGCAGATGAAGAGGGGAAGCCAGACCTTGATTCCTTGGACCTCAATAGGGAACTTGTGCACTATACCATAGAGTTGACTAGATCCTGAGCTTGCATCAGTCATGTTCCATCCAATATCACAATCAACAGGCAGTAGCTCCTTGCTTCTAAGTGTCTTCCAGGAGACTAGCAGCACAACACAAATCTCTGAGCCACTGTCAATATGGCAGTCAACAGGGTCATCATATATATATCCTTTCACCACAGCAGTTGCAACTGATTAAAAGGTCTTATATTCAGTAGTGTTGTCATACTTTTGGTGGTCTTCATGGTTTGTCTGAATAATATGGGTGTCCATATGTTCAACAGCTTGTTGTCTTGTTCTAAGCTGCTCATCAATGGTCTTCCTAACAGATGGGGATACACTCATGATTTCTCCAACCAACAAAGTGAGGTTCTGCTTCAGCAGCTTCTCAGTAATCAGTTGAGGGCTTGAGTAGCTTGCTGTCTTTGAGGTCATCTGAAAGTGTGGCAACAGATCTTGGGTGGGCAGCATACTAGGGCACCTGTCAATAACACTTCAGGTTCTTCAAATTGTGGTCTTATAAGGATGGGTTTGGCAGGTTCTTCAGGGAGGTGTCTTTTGGTAGCAAAGGCATCAACTTTGTATTGTCTGTTGTCAGGGCTGCTTGGATTCACTGTATGAGTCCCAATAGGGGCATCAACAGTAATCTTTCTAGTTGCTGAGTCAGATTTCTGGAAAAGGACTCTCATCCATCCTCTTTGGATATTAGTGGGAATCCTTCTTCCTTCCTTGTCAGCAAGCATTCCATCAGCATCAAACTGTACTGCTCCTTCTGTGAGTAGCTGACTAAGCTCTGAGCATTCTTGTCTGGCATGTTGAGTAGAGTCACACCAGATGCTGTGTCTGGGTAAAGGTCTTTGGCCCTCAATAGCTACTTCAGCTGAGCCATTAATCTTGAGGGCTAGCGTTTGTAGCTGTTCTGCAAGTTGGTCAATTCTGTTGGTAGTGTAGGTCTGAGTGTCAGCATCAGCACTCCTTGGCTCCTTGGTTGACTGGTCTGGCAGATTAGATGTCAGGAGTATCATGAAGGTGGAAGTTTGCTTTGCCTCTAGGAGGACACATTTCATCTCTGCAAAGCAAGGAATGCCAGACTTGTCATCCTTGGCTGCATGTAAGTCAAGTTTCCTTGCCAAATCCTGAGGAAGCCCTTGTGCAAGGTAAAGTGTCATGGTAAACTCAGCTATAGTCTGGGACTCTAGGAGTGGCTTGGCCATATCTTCATACTGCTGAATGAACTCTTCAAGTGGTAGCTTGGAAAGTCCAGCCCTTCCAATGTGTCTGAGGTCTTCAATTCTGTAGTATATTTGGGGTTTACCATACTTGGTCTGTAGGTAGGTCTTCATTGAGGTCCAGTCAGTGAGAATGTCTCCTTGCCTGAGAAGCTTAGTGGTAATATCATTGGTGCAGTAGTAGGGGAAGTCTACAGCCATTTCTTGTTCAGATAGGCTGCACATGTAGCAGAGCATATCCCATTTGAATATGAAGCTTTCCACATTCTTTCCATCAAACTGTGGGGCTCCATATGAGAGTGGTAATGGCATAGAATTCATTTTGGGCAGGTAGGTTGGTGTTGTAATCTTGATAATATTGGAGGTCACTTTTCAATACATGGATAATGGCTCAAATCTTCAGGTAAATCTTGTTGGGTCCTAGGGAGCTTGTATGAACCCCCCACATTGGTATATATAGAAGCACTCACAGCTAGTAATCTTACATAAAGTGAGTGATAATTTATGCAATAAGGTAAGCAGGTGTGATAGTCAACCAGCTTATGGGATAGTAATGATCAGGTAAGACAAATGGGATAAAACTAAAATAAGTGTGGTAGAGATATAGGGAAGTAGAAAATATGGGAATGAGCACATCTGTCAGTGGGCGTCATTGTTACCCCACTACACTGTATTGCCCACCTATACATAAAAGTACTTGAAAATGTTAACTAGCACCTTCCCACACCACCCACAAATGAGATACTTACAAGAAAGAAGTGGAAACCAGGCAATAAGGGGTGGTATAACCAAACCATTGCAGGCCTCAAGTTTTGCCCACAATTTACACCTCAATGGATTGGCCCTTGCACCATTATTAGTTTGGACCACAGACCAATGTATACCATCACCTTGAACAATAAGACAATCAGCAACATAGCGTCAGTCCATCTGAAGCTGCTTCATGATGATTGACCAATCATCATTGAAGCCAAAGTGTGATTAAACAATTATCAGGACAAGGATAGAGGAAGGCATGGGATACATACAAAGTTTGTTAGAGAACATTTTAATTGATATAGGTACAAGTGATATGCACAAGTAAGTTTGCCCAAAAGGGAGAACAAAAGAATGCATATGGAAAGCACCAAAGGAAACTGTTTGCATGAAACTGGTGATACCCCTCTCACCAGCAAGAATCAAGATGATATCAAAATCAAGACCAACCAGCAAGTGTTGAGAGATATGGTACAAGCATTACAAACAACAAGAGGCACCTATAAAGAGTTGTTTGCCAGAGCAGTCACATTGATACAAGACACAATCAGAGAGGGATAAGACAGGCTACCCATGCCAATACAAAGTATGAAGATACTTACAAGAAGACCATGCACCACCTGAGAGGAGGTTCCTTGATCATAAAGGAGAATGACACAGCTCTGATTCCTGTATCCATACTGGACACAGGCAGACAGAGGATGTAGGAATCAGCTGTTGCACCCTCACAAGGCCTCAAGAGCCCCCTGGTTTTGATGCATACTTGCCATTAATAGGTTCCACAGTTGTTGAGGTATACACAGACCTGGCACCAGCCACAAGAGCACCAGAAGTAGAATTCCTGATTGAAGGACTCCTCTGAGAAATTTGAACACATCTTGAACCACATTTTAAGAAGGAACCATCCTAGAGAAGATATGCAAATGTATTAAATACACCAGCCAGTTGACCCATGCAATCCACCAAATTGTTGTGTCACAATTGTTGCAGTGGTTTACCATAGGACAACTCAGAAAACAGTACGAAGTCCAGCTCCAAGAGGCCAAAGAAACCACTATGGACTCTATAGAAACCATGAGGCAAGTGCAAAAGCGCCTTGATTGCATCACAGTCTCTACAGAAGAACTACAATACATCTTGGAAGAAGCAAAAACTTGTTATCAACAACAGGTGACTGCTGACCAAGTGTACGCCCTCTTCAAAAGAACCTTCACTGTCATGTTGAACACAACAAGGACAAGCCCCAACAATGTTTGCAAGATAAAGAAGCAAGACTTTATTGCGTTATTGCACCTCTTCTTGTTCTTTGACCCTCCCATGGAACTTACCCAGAACCCTATGGCTTGCCAATTGCTTGGCCCTGTGGAAAACATCCCTCAAGCAACGCAAGCTACACCCAACTCTGCTGCCAAATGGTATCAGATACTTGCCCACAACCCCCTCACAAGTGACAACCAGCAATGGTACTTTTGTGACTCCCCATGCTCTGTAAACAAAATTAACCCTGGAGATGCAAGTTAGTCAATGAACTTTGAGGACAAAGCTCCCTCTTAACCCCTGGGATATGTGAGTACTGAATGTTGCACCCACTCTTTACCCAAGAGTTCTCCCCAGAGTCCTACCCAGAGTCCCCCAGTACTCTCCCTATGATTCCCCCACATATCCTCCCTCCTTTTCCTGCCCTTATCCAGTTAGAACACTTACCATAAAATGAAGGTGTTCACACCCCTATTTTATAACACATTATCTATTATCTAAGCCCCTCCAAGTGATATATATGGCCAATTGAACCAAGTGAGAGAACAGCAAGATTTGGATGGAATAAACCCAAGTCTTTATTACCTTGCTACCTTCTATTGGATGCTATTCTGAAACAAGTGGTACCAACTTGAACTACAAGCTCTCCCACTCACCAAGTACAGTAAGTGATAAGCCACAGTGGATTCTCTGTAATATCATGGCAGTTCTTTTGAACTTCTCCAGTATCTCTAAGAGCTCATTCAGCTTGAAATGCTCCATGAACAACTTGTTCATCAGTATAGAGATATTACTGAAAAGTAAATGCATTGCCCACAGTGGATAGGTTTTGCTCAAACACACTCTCTATCTTAAGTATCTCTGATTTCCAATTGATTCTATGTTCTGGCCAATGGCTTATAGCTTGCCAACTTTGCTGCAATTGCATGCTGACTTCTGTACATTCTCTCTGTGGGTTGATTATGTTCTTAATGCTGGTATTTGGGTAATAATAATGTGTGTGAGTTATGGAGTAAATCTCCTGGATCTTACACATTTGACAGCAATACTGTCCATTGTGCCCAGAAAAGCCGGTTATCTTGCTGATGGCTAGGGTGTCTCCAATGCAGATAATAATTTGTGCTTTTACATGATAGCCACTAACTGCTATTCTGCTGGAAAATATACCAAATTCATCCAGCAATGGATATAGGTAGCTATCCAGGCTGGATTGTGATTTAGGACCCAATACCAGTGAGACTACCATCAGATTTTTGCTCTGATACTGTGAGATGGGCAGCAGATTCAGGTGATAAGAATCAGTGGCCAGCAGGATTTGCTGATAGAGTACCTGTTTAGTAAGAATCCATCAAGCGCTAAGGCCAAGGCATGGGCATACATCCCTTCAAAGTAGCCCTTGCTTCTTGGCTGTATGTAATGTTTGCCATTGAATATATTGGATATGTTTGTGCTTGATTGAAACTGAGTGGGGTACCTTATAGCTTTGCAATATTTGTCAGACTTTATGAGCTTCTTCAGATGGGGTATTACTGGAATATATCCAGAGTGTGAACAATGTTTTCCCTCAATGGTAGTGGATTCCTGACAATTTGAACACGTTGCAATGGTAGCATTTTTGGATGTGAGTGCCATGCAGCTGTTAACACATACTGGAATCAGGATAGTGTCTGGGTCATATGTTGCCAGCCACATGATGGTTGTCCACTTATACCATGTACATGGTAAGTTGCATCCTCATATGATTTTGGCAAGAAGTAGTAATAAATCCTCAAAGCCCCTATTACTGGTATAGGTGGAAACACACCACTTCTCTAGCAACAATATTATATCATTCACCAGTAGATGGATTACAGGGCTGGCTTGGCTCCATAAAGTATCCTTGGCAATTTTTTCAACAGGTATTGTCTCATTGCATATTGGGACTTGACCAGGCTCATGCATGGTACTATTATTAGGGGAGATAGGCTCACAATCCACCAGTGAGCCTTCCTCATCAGAGCTATCACTCTGTGTGCCATACTCAGAAGGCAATGGTGAGCCTAAAGGTGTCAGAAGCTCACCTGACTCAGTTTGCATAAGGTGACAAAGGTGGCCAGGTGCTAATATAGAAGTATGGGCTGGCTGGCAAGATAATGTTGGTACAGTTGTGACTGATGAATGGCCAAATTTGCCTTGTGTAACAAAACACTGCCCATGATCCTTGTAATACTTACCATGCTGTCTGCATGCTTTGTGGCTGAGAGGCTTGCTACCATTGCCACATGGTCTTTTTCACTTCTCTTATGGTGTTGAGTCAAAGTAGTCTTGTCCATTGGGCAAACAGCTTGACCTTCAACAAGGTAACACTATTATATCACTTTGTGGTCAATACACATGTGAATTTAAGACAGTCTTGTATTTGAGACATGGCACCTGCAAGAATATAAGATTCACTGAAGACCCACCATAGTAAGTGTTATAAATAACATTGTGGCACCGCATACACACGTATATGTAACACTATTTCCTCTTTGGTTGGACTCTCATCCATATATATGCTGCCAAAAAATAAAGCAAAGTCATCTGCTTCCCAACCAAGCCCTACCACCAACCACAGCAGAAGAACTGTTGGACAACTGCTTGCTTTGACACTCATTGCAACAAGCAGGGCTACATTCAAAAAGGCAAGGCTGACAGTGTGTTCACTGAAGGTAATAAGGTGGACCCCTCAGGCTCTCAGTCAAGTAGGCAATTGAGAATCTCCGTGGAGCCACAAGTTGACTACTATGCTCAGGCAGAAGAGAATGTAGCAAACAGAGTACCCTCAGTTGGAGACTAGCAAGTGGCCATAATAACATCACCATCACCCATATTAGCAAGTATGTTGTCAGCTCATACCAAAGTATTAACAAAGCAATTAGGTGCAGTGGCTGATAGGATAGATGCAATGGCCCAGAGAAGTCAGGAAATAGTCCAGAAACAGGATGAGTGGATAATATGTGTAGAGCAATCAATATCCCAGGTAGAGAAAGCAGTATCTTTACTGCAAAGAAGGAGCTCAAGTAGCTCAATGTCACAGCCAAGAATTGAGCCATTTGCTAATGTAACAGTAGAGGAGCACCACACAGATTTTTGAAGCACAACAACAGTGCCTAAAGACAAAGCCCACAGAAACACCTGTCACAGTGTGGGAGGGAGATAATGTGATGTTTATACCAAAGCCTAAAAATCAAAGGACATTAAAGATTCATGAAGCTGTTGAGTGCAATAATGAAGAGTGGGCTAATATTCCAGAGGCTGTCAGAAGTCTAGCATGCCATCACCTTAAGGTTGGCACACCATGGGACCATCAGGAGCTCAAGGCCAAGCTGAATGCACTTGACTTGTTCCATGAGCATTATTCTGGATTCAAATGGGCAAACAGATAATGGGCCAGCATTGGTATGCTTAGAAAGTATCTCAAGAATAGCAGAAACTATTCAAGGCAGAAGAACAAGGGTGCTGTGGCTAAAAACCAGTGGCCTACTCAAGGGCCTCTTATAAGCAGGGCCAAAGGCTCCAGACAAGTGTCAAAGAGATGTCAGGTAGCTGGAAGAGTGCCAATTAGGGACAAGCAGGCAGACATGGATGCACCAGCACAACATTTATCAAGGAAAAAGTGTAATCCCACTCAAGAAGCACTCAGTCAAGTAGCATTCAAACACCTGGCATTGATAAAAACCAACAGCTTTTACATGAGCCCGTCACAACTACAGCTGAGAGCTCAAAACAAGCAGAAAAGAAACATTAGGTGGCCAGAAGAATGCCAGTAAGGGACAAGCAGGCCAAAACAGATGCGTCAGAGCAGAATTTATAAAGGAAAAACATAGTTCATTACAAGAAGCACTCAGACAAAGTTACAATGAGAGACCTGGAAGTGAGAAAGGAAAAGGTAAAAGGAAAAATGTCTACCCAAGCCTGACACAGGGAGGCATGCAAAAGAAACCGCAGTTCTTGCCAATTAACTCCACAAGCTTGGGACAGACTGAATCCCATCATAGCCAAGAACAATCCCCAACAAGAAAAAAGCTGTTTTCACAAGAATTGGAAGTTCAGCCAGTTGAGCTACACTCCAGCAGGGTAGATGAGCTTGCAGAAAAAGGCATTTGTCTACCACAGCCTCCACATCTTCCATTGTTGACAGAGTGGAGATCCCACTGACAGACAAGGCTACAATGTCAAGAACTTAAATGACTATCACAATGCCTTCAGTGGAATTTTTGAACAAAAATAGGCACACCAAGCAGTTGCAGCACTTCTTCAAGAGCAGTGCTCAAGAAATTGCACTTGAGTATTGCAAGGATTTATTGCAAAGACTGGAAGATGAGGTGCTAAACCTTGCAGTGCCAGCTGAAGACCAGGACATGTGGGAACCAGTGAATGAACAGTGACATAAAGCCACAGGGCTCCTCCCAAAGTCATGGAACCAGAGCTTTATAGCAGAAATACATATTGAGATGTGGATTTTGATGGAGTTGTTTGTTGAGTGTGCAGTTGGACATAATGTTAGTGTAGGGTATGGGGGACTTGTATAGGTCAATACAATTGGCAATTGAGGTACAACTGAAGTTTCAATGGAAATAAATCAATTTGTATGCATGAAAAGTAAGAGAAACAGTTGAGTCAGGAAGTAAGGAGTGTGAAAAGGAGGCAATAGCCAATCAATGCACACAAATATAGGAGGTGATAGAGTCTCTGGGATCAGAAGGTGAGCACATTGGCAGGGAAGCAATCAAAAGGCACTTATATATTATTGTGATGAAAAATTTTGACCAAGTTTTTTGTGAAATCTGGGGTGCAATTATTTTTTGATGGTCTCTGCACAGTGTCCTGACAGGAGCAGTACCTCATAATCACAGGACTTTAAATTTGTGATGGCCTTTTGATGTGATCATCACAATAATTTTTCATAGGGCAAATGGCAAGAAACTGTCTGGAAATCAGTCAAAATTTGAGCCAAAAAGTGTAAATGCATATTTTTAGGCTGCTGCAATGAGAGTAAGTCATACAGACTCTATAATGCCAGAGCCAAGAAGTGGATCAAGTCCAGGGATGTGCTGTGTGATAAAAATTCAAAACTTTCACAAAAATGACATCAGATAATGACAAATGTCTGATCTCAAGTCCACCAGTTATCAGGATTGAATCAAAGGAAAACAGTGAGAGTTTTTTCACTCCAGAGGACTCTACAACCATGACTTGGCCTGAAGCAGTGCCCAGGAATATCCCAGAAATAAGCATTCTGGTATTAAATGCCTGGAGATCCCACCAGACTAGAAATAGCCCAAATTACTATATCCATGAGAGAACAAACTTAGCTTATGCCTACTCAGTTCATATCAATGAGCCCCAGACTATAAAAGAGGCCCTAATAGCCCTCAGATGAAGTTTTGGAGAGCTGCAATGACTGAGGAGTATCAGGCCCTAATGAAAAATCAAACTAAGGACTTTGTCAAAATACCAATCAATCAAAAATCTATTGGATGCAGATAGGTCTTTAAGGCAAAATACAAGGTCAATGGTACAATTGAAAGACACAAAGCAGGACTTGTGGCCAAAGGATACCCTCAAACAACAGGACTTGACTACACTGAGACCTTTGCACCAGTAGTCAAGTTTAATTCCATCAGATTACTATTGGCTATTGCAGCCAAATATAAGTTTTTTGTACATCAAGTGGATGTAAAAGCGCATTTTTGAATGGAGTACTTGATGAGGATGTGTATATGGACCAGCCTGATGGGTTTATTGACCAAGATAACCCCCATTTAGTCTGCAAGCTTAAAAGTCTCTTTATGGGCTCAAACAATTACCAAGAGACTAGAATTGCAAAATAGATTCTAATTTGGAATCTTTGAGTTTCAAAAGAAGTAATGGTGACTATAGTATATACTATAGGCCAAATAGAGCAAATCCAGTTCTATTGGCTCTCTATGTGGATGATCTTATTATAGCCACCAATATCCTAGAAATATTGGAAGTGACTAAATCCAGCCTATCTAAGGAGTTCAAGATACCTGATCTAGGAAAAATTAGTTGCTACCTAGGAATAAAGTTCTCCATAGACAGAAGTACCCAGACTATCACCCTAAGCCAATCCAACTATATTCAAGATATACAAAAGAAGCACCAAATGGAAGACTGTGAACCAGCAGCTACCCTAATGGAGACAATCCTTAACTTGGTCAAAACTCAACCAAATCAAGAGAGCTTGGTGCCATCTGAAAGCCCTGACTTCCTTATCAATCTATGGCTGGCAGTCTGATGTATATCATGCTTGGAATACATCCAGATATCTCATATTCAGTGGGAGTTGTCAGCCAGCACAATCAGAAATATGGATCTGATCATATTGCAGCAGTTAAGCGGATTTTTAGATACCTAAAAGAAACTGCTGATATCTGCTTAAGATACACTTATAAGGATACAGAACAGGATCTTGTGGGATAATCCAATGCTGATTGGGGACAAAATTTGGAAGACAGTAGATCCACCACAGGATACACCTTTGCTTACTGTAAAGGAGCAGTTTCATGAAATTCAAGAAAGCAACAACCATTGCACTCTATACCACAGAGGCAGAGTATATGGCAGCCTGTGAAGCTACAAAAGAAGCCATGTGGTTAAGGAAGCTTTTTAAACATTTTGGCTTATGTCAAAAAATGCCTATTACTTTATTTTAAGATAATCAAGCATATATACAATTTAGTAGAATTCCAACTCTTCATACTAGAACTAAGCACATATATATTAGACATAATTTCATACATGAAGCTATAGAGACTAAGTTGTCTAACCTAGCCTGCTGTCCTACAGACAAATATATTGCAGACATATTTACCAAACCATTAGCTAGAGACAAGTTTGAATACCTTAGGTTAAAATTAGGACTAGTCAGTATGAACATTTAGTTGAGTGGGAGTGTTGTAAGAACTTGCAATTCCACCTAAATATTCTCCTAACTTAGTCACTTAGATCATTACCTTCAGTTCCTAGAGAATACTGACCAAAATCCTTGTTGGGATTTACTTTAAGAATTTTCACCAAAATATCAGGTATTCAGAACATGAAATTTGCAAAGTTGTCCAAACAGCCCCAAAACTTTACACACATGTTTTTGGGATCTTCATAAACCTATTCTACATGCATGTTATGCCAGCACCATGTAAAAGTATAAACACTACTATTATATTTAATAAATCCTTAAGGGAAAACCACATAATCTACTTGTTTTCCCAGTTACTTTCAATATCTCCAAGACTCTTACAACAAGCTTTTGGTGGTATATATGGAGGTGATTCAAACCCAAGGGGATAGAGTGTTACATATATGTAAATATATGGTGCTGTAACTTTATTGATGATTCATACTATGGTGGGATCATGATTCTATCTTACATTCATGTATGTACAATGTCTCATATACAGGACTGTCTTAAACTCATATGGATAGTGAAAAGACAGTGATATAATGGTGTTACATTGTTGAGTATTAAGCTGTTTACCCTGTGTACAAGACTACTTTGATTCAATACTGTAGGAGAAGAGAAAGAAAGACCATGTGGTTATTGTAACAAGCCTCTCAATCATGAAGCACACATATAGCATAGGAAGTATTACAAAGATTGCAACCAGTATTTTGCTGATATTGTGGTGAAATATATCAAGCATGTTCCTACAAGGAATTTGGCCAGAACATTAGATGATTTGTAGACTATAAACTGAGTGACAAAGTTAAGTCAATATTTGAGTGCAATTAAGAAAGTTGAAGAGGATTTCCTGCCACTTGAGTTGCTGATATTGCAGTCTATGAGCCTTAGAACATCTTGCCTAACTTCTATTTTACCAACAAATTAGGCACCCAGGATATGGAAGTATGATAAGCCATCCATAGAACCACAAACTTTGCGCACATGTTCCTGGGATTTTTGTGCACATATTGTGCATGTTTGTTTTACCAAGACTATGTAAAAGTGAAAGTACCACTTTTCATCTAGTATATCATCAAATAAAGACCACATAATCTGCTTGTTCTCCCAATCACTTCCAATATCTCCAAAACCCCTACAGCCCAAGTTACTTCTCTTAGTTCATATCCAGCGCAATTTTCTGATGCAAGTTCTGGTCGGGGATATTTGGTTGGATATACTTGGAGGTCTCAAGAGCATGTACTTCGGTAGCTTCGGTCGCTTAGTTCGAAGCATCACCACCTGGTAAGTGGAAATAAGCGTATGATAAGTTTCGGCATATAGCGTCAGAAGTTCTGTCCCGAACTTCTTTTCTGCTTATGCCATAGCCATAGTGGTAAACGTGTCTGGGAAATCATGAGGATAACTATAAGACCAGGATGATCTAGAATGTAAGCATTAATCAAATAGCATTGGAGGCCATTCCGGATAGAGGGGGATGTGCTACCGTCATGTTGACGAATATGGAATGTATTTTATTTGCTCAGATGAGTTAGAAAGCCTACTTCAGCCTTCCTTATAAATGCTAGACAGTCGTTCCGGAGTCCAGTTTACAACTTGTGCTTAACAAACATTGGGGTAGCAATTCCAACGGCCACCTCCTTGGACACCAATTTCTCGACCAGGGTCAAGGCGAACTCGAAGGTGGTTCCTGGGCCACGGCTGGTGATCAAGTTCTTGCAGACAACCACACGGTCTTCTTGATAGTCGTAGACTGAAAACCAAAGAATAAGTAAAATGGAGAAGCATCGTGCAGCAGTCGAACAGTACCGGAATCTAATTGGCCTTTGATGCTGGGATGGGAGGTCAATTTGGTGTTGCGAGGAATACCAGCCGCTTTCAATGCAAGAGGACCTGCACGGAATAGATTAGTGTTTAGGGTTCACAGTGTAATTAGACCTGAACACTCACCGGCACAGAGAGAACCCAAAATTTTTCCGGAGTCGTAGGTTGAGCGAAGGAGAGCCTTGACAGCAGCGTTTTCGGAGAAGATCTTTGCACTGCCAGTCCCACCGGGCACAATGACAACATCAAACTTGTCCTATATGCACTGCATTAGATTTCCGACCGGACCAGTAGGCATCCAATGAGTCACTTACAAATGATTTGATCGATTCGAATCTGACGTCGGGGCTGAGCAAGACACCGCGACTGCAAACGATAGGCAACGAGCGTACATCAACACCAGCGACCACCACCTCGATGTTGGCGCGTCTAAGAACGTCAACTACGGATACCACAGGCGACGGTTAGGATTGCGGCTTCGAATGGGCTGAAAGGCACAACTTACTAATGATGACGGTTTCCATCTCTTCTACACCTTCTGCGATGAGAACGAGAGCCTTAGGGTTGGATTTGGGAGCCATTGGATGAATGGATTGTATGCTTGTTGGATGTTTCTGCTGGCTGCCTCCAGGGCAAAATATATAGGGAGTTGGCTTTTGCGTGATTTTAAATCAAGGTAATACGATTTCCTAAATCAAATCCACCTTTCCTTCAGTCATTGATTATCAGGTACATCTAGAAAAATGATGTTTGATGCGCCAATCAGCTCGAAGTGCCGGACTTGGTTTTTGGGTTCCTCCCACAGCAGACTCTAATGACAAGTTCGACAAAGCATCCGATCTAAATGTCACAAAGCTTCGCCCATCTTGCTCGCAACGATGAGCCACTGGAACGGTTGCGAGGATCGATCTTGACCGGAGCCCGCACAGGTATCACAAGGAAGGCCCCCAGAGCACCTAGATTCTCCATTCCATAATGGATTCTGTGCGGCTGTGAACTTTGTCGAGCCGTAGCCGGTTATTGCGATCTCATCCTTTATCACCCATCTACCGTGCATAGCATGAGTACACTAATGGACCAGCTGCTAGGCCCATGCGGATGTAATAGACAGTCATTTCTAAATTGGATTTTATGAAGCGCTATGAAAACATTAACAATAACATGATGCTGAGATCAGATGCCTTTACAGAAGGAAATGGGCCCTCAAAAATTAGCAATATCCTCGATTAACTAGCAATGCTGCTGTGAGCAGTAGAAATGGCTGGATGGCAACGCCAGTCACCTCGTTTCTTAGCACTAGACACCCGACGGGACAACCCTTCACATCACCGTCGCTGTAGCCCAAGGTAAACTGGGCCACCAATTTTTTTTTCGAGGCGGTGAAGCATCGAAGGTACTTGCTCTCTTGGAAATCCCAGAAGAAGAGGGTCCCATCCAGGAGAAACCCGAATATCCCCGACTCGCTGGAGGGGTAAGCGAATTGGAATTTCGATCGAAAGCGCTCAGAGGTGATCCATATGTAGCCCAGAGTGGATCTGGGTTTTGCGACATAAAGAATCTCCTCTGTCTCCAGGTTCTTCAAAGTTACCGTGGTGCTAAAAAACCCTTTCTCGGTGGTGATGGCATATTTAACTTTCCCATCCAGCTTGGCCACCAATTTATCGCCATCTTTTTCCAGTCTGAGTATGGCATTTTCGGTGTGACTATTCAATGATTTTTTATAGGCTATCGAATGTACATGTGGTTGTTTGAGAGTGCTTTCGTTGAAGGAGAGCACACGTTGAAGCTTAGCCGTCATATTTGTAGCGAGTGATGATTTCTGATGTAACTAGGATACAGGCTTACTTTAATATGAGGGAGAGGGCAGCGGATGGTTGAAAAGATCCATGGATGTAGTCCGCTAAGCAAGGAAGATATATAAATGAAATGCTAAGCCATCTAGGCTTAGACGCAAGTCAAATGAGTTGGCAAGCAGACATACATCAGGATACCTTAACTGTACGCAATGCCCCTAAAACCTATCATATCCCAACATCGCAGAGTGCAACAGCCCAGCAACAACGTGCAAATCACCAATGGGCCAGGGTCTCACTGTTCTGTATCTATGCCTCTTAAGTATCGGCTGTTCCCTGACTTCACCGGTGCTCCTGAGAAGAGCCAGGCTTAGGCGGAATTGGTATTCATCATTCTGGCGGACGCGTATCAGTTCCTTTTGAAGTTAACAATCAGGAGGTAATCGACACAGATTAGGTATGGCCCCAATTCAAACCGCCCAGCGTGTGGTCTGCGTTCCTTGATACCCTACACTACCTCGCTCAACAGAGCATCCTGAAAGGCCTGACTCTGATCGACATAGAAAAGCCATCGAAAAATGGGCAACGGTATGTACAGCAATCATAAATGAAAGCAACAATGGCCTAATTTGAGCAATCACCCCACAATTGATCATGATTTGGACAAAGTGCTCAGGAGGCTGAGGTTGAACCACTTCCGTTTATAGGCGCAGAATCTGATCCTATTCGGTCAACAGGTATCGCCTTACGTCAGAGCTATTCTATCATGATTCAGTCATGAGTAAAGGCGACCACATGCCATACAAATTTGTGTTGGAGCTGAGCATATCTGATACATGTCTAGGGATACCGATGATATTTGATCCCACGTCAGAGACAGTATGTTGCTGTCGATCCATGGCATTGCACTACACAAGCGTTAAGCTGGTTATTAAACAACCATCAATCACTACATTATATCCTCATTTCAGCATTCTTCCAAAGGCAATCACCACTGCTCACAAAGCCTCTTGGTGCAGTGTGCTGCTGCAAGGATCATGATGTTTTCTGTATCCTGTAGCATGCACCTAGAGCCAATTTCAGCAGCGTGAGTACTCGCTCCCTAAGCTCTATATATCAGAGGGAATGCGTGGTGCTTTTTAGGGGGAGTATTTGACAGCCAATATATCACCTATTTTGGATCGCTTGTTTACAATGTTGTTTTGGAATGAGATAGCTGACGGCATTTCAATCTTGCAAAGAACGTTTGTGCAGTACCATAAACACCAATAAAGCCAAGAGGCCCATCAGTAAGGTGATTTTGCAAAACTCATGCTTGAGGCATATCAAGCCTTATAGTAAAATTATAACTTATTTGCAGTCATTACTACAAGAGTTCAAACCCCAAAGGCACTCACTTCCACACTGTAAAAGCCAACCTGGACAGTATGTAAAAGATATCACTCAACACTGAACATCTACTTGAGCCTTCTGCACTTGGCCAGAGCTCTGGAGATGTGTATATATTCTGGTTGCCAGTAAGATATGCATGACTCATTTATACAGGTGACTGACCTAAGCTGTACAATACAAGTGATTTATCGCATCAAACACTCCCATACCAACCTCGTATATATACATCATAAACCATGCATACTTTGTATATTATGCCAACTAGCACTACAACTACAACCACAACCGAATCAATAATCAGACACATTGTCTTGCATGTAGGATCGCTTAGTTGATTCGAGCATGCCACGATATGTTTGAGTCCCACGCTGGTGTGCCTGGCTAACCTATTCAAAACAATGGCGCTTGGCAAATCAATTTGGCCACAGTTCTGATGACAGGCACTCTCTCTATTGAATGGCGTCAACTCATGCAACAAATCTCCAATATCATTCGATCAAGTGATGGTTGCCTCACCCAGGTGATAGGCTTGTGGTGACCACGTGAGGAGTTAGCCAGCGATCCTCGTTTGTAAAGGAGAATTATCAGATGCAGTTGGGTACCAATAATCCGGAGACAGTGAACATGAAACTCGAGATTTACTATATAGAAACGAATCGAATAGAGTTAGAGGCGATTCAAGGAACCAATGCCTAACACCACTCGATTCAGACTGATTCTAGAATTGGCATCGATCACACGTTCAACTGGCCCAACATGTCAGGATAATTTCACGAAGAGGGAATAAGGGATGCTTTCTCGACAAGCCAGGGAATTTTAAGGTTGTTTAATTAGGCTTCGTAGAAAATGAGGTAGTTGCTTTTCAACTGCAGATCATTACGTAATAAGTTGGAAATACCACTGCTAGCTAAACTGAAAGAAACACGGTCACAGTGACTACAGATTTCTGCCACTCAAGTATTTAAGGCGACGGATGGCTGAACTTCACAGACACGGACTTCTCGGGAAAATCTGAAGGTTCACCAGCGCGTTTTCCGTGTAACCTTAACCACCCCATAAACTCTAACCTGAACTTAACCACCCTATAACATTAACTGAAATAAAATCAACATGGAAAACGAGCAACCGGATTCAAGAGAGAAAGGGATGAGCGCCTACTTTGTGTTTTGCGCTTTCAGTGCATTGTTGGCCGGATTCAACGCAGGCTATAATGGTGGCGCTTCGAATACCACCGAAAACATCATCCTACACTGTCCACCCGCGGTGGAAGATGAAATGGGCGACTTTCCAGACTGTCTGCCGATGTCCTCACTAGTATGGTAATACAAAGCACACTCTCATCTTGTCGCTCTCCACGTTTGGGAGCTAGCTGTTGTGTAAATGTCTAACCGCTTTTCAAGGGGTTTTGCTGTAGGCGTCTTCGCTCTAGGCGGGCTGACGGGAAGCACAATTGCAGGCTCGGCAACAAGCAAATTTGGGCGGAAGACCACATTATTTTGGAATAATCTTGCGTTCATTGCCGGTGGCTTAATGATTGCACTCTCTGTCAATATACCCCTCTTTATTGCCGGTCGTTTTTTGGTCGGCGTTGGGAGTGGTGTTGCAGGAGTGGCAGTAGCTACCTATCTGGCCGAAATCTCCACTGATCGGTGGAGAGGTCCCTTAGGCATCACTTTAGAGCTTTCCCAGATGGGTGGCATCTTGATATCACAAGGATTGGGCATACCATTTGCCACTGTGCCTGGTTGGCGCTGGTTGATGGGTGGGACATTGGCCCCTGCTATCTTGCAAATGATCCTCTTGCCATTCTGTCAAGAAACGCCAAGATTTCTAATAATGCGCGAGAAATACGATGAAGCTAGAGAATCTTTGGTCAAGCTTCGAAGAGGGTGCCAGGTTGATCTTGAATATGATGACATGATAAGAGCTCAGAAAGAATCGGGCTCCAACGGTAACACCATTGCCACTGTGGGCTCTTCAATGCGATTGAGCATTGTCGATGTAGCTAGGCCTCCGGTGGAACTAGGGGAAACCAAGGTTGCCGCTCCGCTGAATATTTTCGAGATCCTCAAAAACAGAAAACTCCGTAAAATGGCGCTTGTCGGGATCACCTTGTTTGCACTCCAACCACTTAGTGGGATGATTGGAATCGTATATTACTCCACCTCGATCTTCGAAAAAGTGTTTGGGGCGGCCAAAGCTGCATACGTGACACTCGGTATCGCATCAATCAATTTCCTCCTGACCTTCGTGTCGGCAGTGGTCATTGAAAAGGCTGGACGTAAGCTACTTTTGGTCATCAGCGAAATTGGGATGTTGGTGGCGTCGGCGCTTCTTGTTGTTGGATCGACACTTGCACTTGATCCATTGGTTATAACTGCAGGTAAGAAAGCCATTCTAAGTCGTCCAAACACTATTCGATTTGCTCACTTTCTTCGCTCTTTCCAGCGTTCTTGTTTGTGGCAGCATTCGCTATTGGATTAGGTCCAGTTACTGTGATTCTTATTCCCGAATTGATGCCCACAAAGGCAATCAGCGCGGTTATCTCTATGGCCAATAATGTGGGCTGGATGTGAGTAGCGCAAAAGAGTATCTCTGGAATGATTAACTAATCCGTACACATCTAGATGCACCTTTGCGGTGGGGCTGCTTTTACCGGTATTGACTGAAAATCTGAAGACTTACACGTTTACCCTCTTTATTGGGACAAACCTCCTCGCCTTGCTCTTTACTCTCATATTTGTCCCCAGCAAGAGAAAATAATAATTTCTCTCCTTGGCTTTCTTGGAAGTATGATGGCACGGCCGACCCATTTCTCCTGGATTCCTTTCTCAATAGCTTGTATCATAAGATCGCTGGAATGGATTTGAGCCCTGAACCTTCCCTAGCCTGCAATAATTTACGACACTACTCTGTATGCTAATCGAAGGTGTAGATAACCCTGTAATACTTTGGTGTATCAGAACTAGATACCTTCGATTTTTCTGGGTTGGTTATTTATAGAAAGCACTCTATATAAATGTTAATAATTAGATCTTCGACCTTTCAAAACTTCATGTGAGCTCAAGGATCCCAGCTCACTACTAGCAGAGCACTTTCACTGATGGATGATGTAACTTCCATCGAATTTAAGTGGAATCAAGCTTGGCTGGATCACTCCGTCTCCACAGTCATTCTAGAAACACAGCTATGACTCCTGGGAAGATTCAAGTAGAGGTATTTGAAGCGCGCAACATCCTCCCTTGGTTTGGAGGCAAAGTCGCTGCTGGCGCACGTGGGTGTGACTCGGCTTCGGACGTGACCACTCCAACAAATAACAACCTAAATACCTCAAGTGCCCAAGTCAGTATACATCTATATACTCACTCCCATCTACATAAGATTCCCTTGAATCGTTCCCAACACCAAACTCGGGCGCAGCCTCTAGCCCATCCAGTATGGAACGAAACCTTCACCTTAGACGTTGACGATAAACATAAAACGCTATTTATTGAGGCTCTCGGAAAAGGTAGAAGACTCCTTGAGCACCATAGGCTAGGTAAATCTCCAGAGGATGCCTCTCTTCTTTCTACTGGCCTAGTTAAACCTGTTTTTTTATAGCCACTGCTTACATTTTGCTCGAGGAGATATTCGAAAAGAAAGAGGTGGACAATTGGTACGGCTTATTCGATGAGCATAATAGCATCAAAGGGGAGATCCGTTTGAGAATAGCATACCAGGAAAAGTGATTGTTGTACCTTCACTAGAGCCTCTATTATGTAATAAAGGATGGTATGAAGATACAAGTGTAGGCTAATATGGCGGTTTAGAAGGTTCTATTTGCATATTGCTTTTTGGCAGCATTCTGTTCGCCAACCTCATCACTTGGTAAAGATGAAATTTGTGGCTCATCAAATTACTATCATTAGTAAGAATTCGGCAGATTTGCCAATCTAGTTACATGAATCAGCAATCGGTTTCTGGCTTCCTCGGGTTAAAGCATCACGCTTAGATAAGTAAATAAAGCCCTTCGTAGTCTTACCGTAATAGTATGCAATGGAAACTGCCTGTAAGGATTATTTAAACGCACTAGGTAGCTTCGACTACTACAATGCTAGTCGTTTATCCTCCAAACTCCTCAAAGTATGAAATCTACCCACCCTCTTTCCAACACGAAGGCTAACCACGTTTTTGTGCTAGCTATCTCCCACTGTTGGGACCATATTGAATAGGCTAGCAACTTGTGAAGCTTTATACACCGGCCTTGCCTTCCTTAAACCTAAGTTTTTTCGACGAGAAAACGTATTCTTTCTGATACAATCCACCAGATTCTATCGAAAACTGATCCCTTTCTCGACAGTTCCTAAACATCCTGTATGCTGCCATCGGAGATGACGCCATCAAAGAAGCACAGGTATTGTTCTCTGGTGGAAGTCCTACCCCTTTGGAATCAGCTTCGTCGGCCTTCTTAAGCAAGCTCTGTAAGGCCTTGAACAATTTGGCGACAGTCCGACAGGAACAAATCAACATGTAAGCACCGACTTCACGTCACTCCATCTTTTTGAAGAAATGAACCGGAACTCAGGTGTGTTTGATCCAAGATATCGCAGCTTATCTGGAGATCCGATGGGAATTAAATATGAAGCTATACTTGAAAATGTGCAGATTGTACAGGCGAACTTAAAACGAATGCATTTGGAAGATAGTCTCGGGCTACTCGCCTTGGGCCTCAAGTAATATATATTTGTAACCACAGTACATCTGTGCTTCGATGGCTAAGCAACCCCTACGCTTTAGGAAGGAGCTGAATATCCTTTACAATATATTCAAGGCGCAACTCGCTTTAAGCGAATACAGCTTTAAGGGATCTACGGTCAACCTATACAACGCGAAAAATGAACTTTGTGAGTGGAAGAGAGCATGCTCTTTACTAGAAGCCCAGGATGTAGGGCAAATCATACGGCACTTGAACGACCCGTTTTCTCAATGGTCTTATTTTAGAAACACTCGCGCTCCTTCCGGAATACCCCCCAGCTACCTAACAACATGGGCTGGGTCTCCCAATTCAGCGTCGAGCTGATGTCGAAATTGACTCTATACTTCCAGGACACTTTGCTCGAAAGAGAGCGATTGCTTGGCGGGGAGTTAAAGAATGTATGGCGGCGTATTGAGCCGGACTACTTCACGCTGTATGTCAACGCCTGCTTGATGCTCCATAATCCCGTGCTTACTTAGAGACCTTTTGAATCCAGAATCAGGAATTTTAGGAGGCGGTCAGGTGCACACAGTATCTCGCTTATATATGAAGTTGATTCTCAAAAGCCATTTAACAAGAAGGGCTACATATGCCCAGTGAGAAATTATGAAGCCCCAACCGGTCTCATGTCCTTTCCGTGCATCTACAGCTACCCAGAGGTAGGGACCATGACATCAACCCGAAAGTGACGACCCCCATACTCACCCGATGTTGCGACAGAGCCCGCCCTATGAACACTGGCCGAACTTAATTTCCATCATGCAAGTCAACGAGGAGGCGCTGGCAGACGCTCGGGTGAAATGTATTCATTTCTACGACAAAAAGGTGGGCAGCACGTATTACCTTATCCGAGTAGACGTGCAAGTTACTTTGGTGGTCATCTTCCTGGATAGACATGGGAATCCAGAAAATAGCACCGTCGAGTTCATGAAATACATTGCTAGACACCTCCGCAACATCGAGATTTTCGAAATGATGTCGAAGATGGAATGATGCCCCCCCCCTTCGAAACCCGTGATATGTTTACGAACGCGCCCGGCCAGCGAACGTAGCCACGAGCCTACCATGCCTACCAAACTATTTACGAGATTGACATGTACACCAGAAATATCCCAATCAGCCGGTCCAGAGTAGCTTCCCATGTGGAGGAAATTGATCTTGAACCTTGGTAACACGTGATTCGTCTCCAGAAACCACGTTGACTGTAACTATCAATAAACTCAGTTTGAATGTCCTTTTGTCTTCCTCTGCCTATTGTTTGGACTCAGATTAAAGATCTTGGTTGGGAGATTGCCCCCCCCCGGCTAGGCTGACCCTTACCATAAATTGGCGTTCTTTCCATAGTTTATTTGAGGCAGTGTAAGCGATGATACGATAGAGCCCAGGTTACATTTGTCAGTGATTGGCATGGTTAGTTCAGCAATGGCCAATATGATAGTAGCCTCGCTCGCATTCCTGCACACGATATTGAGATGCTACTGGACAGTCCAATAAGGATGTCTTCCCTGTTGCTGGGGTTGAGCCAAGCTCTGGACTACCTGGTACGCTCCATTCGAATTTGACGAGCGACAAACAAGATGCAAGGCATCCTACCACAGATATAGGGGAAGTATGCATAGAACCATAATAAAGCCACCGTTAGCCACTGTTTTACTGATGCGATATACAGGTTGCTACTGAAAATGGAGTTGTGATGAGGATTTGTTACAACCGGTTGCACGAATATTGTCTGATGATATTTTTACTGGGTATCGTGGATCTGATACAGCGACTCAATGTCACCCTTGGTTATCAGATTGAAAGGAGGGGCTTGTAAGCGGTAACCTCGGATAAACCGGTTTGGCGAAACGTGCAGAGCCAATGTTGCAACTTGACCTGGTTTGGTATACGTAGGATTGAAGATATCTGATGTATAATACCTATTGGGGAACGCGTCGAGGCAAGATTACTCAGAAACGTATATCAGATGATATTGTAGCTTCTTCGGTCAGCGAAGATTTTTTACAGTGTAGCTCATTGTCCGGCTTGGTTACACACATTCTGGTTCTCGCCAAGTAATTAATCTATTTGGTCCTGGTGTCTGCTACAAGACTGTGGGATCGAGGTGTTCTTGTTTCAGTATCATGGGGAATGATATGAACCATCGACTTCATTATTAACTGGAGGATCAAATAGGCATCCGGCCATTCCTTACGAGGCAAAAAAGTGCGCGCTTGTTTCTCCTTAAAGGCAATTTCGACCAGGTGTAACTCGAGCCTAAATTGCTCGGAAAACGCACTGTAAAACCGTCTAGATCAAGCGGTTGGTCAGGTTCCTGGGAGGCGTTGAATCGAATATATAAAGCCAGATCTCTGTCGCTGGCACAACCATACAACCTCTACTGCACCATTAGTTTGCTGAACTGGCGAGGAGTATGAAGTCAGCAAAAGACATCGTCAGCGTCGATCAGCAGAAGCATGAGCACCCCACTCTTGCCGGACGGCAGTCGAAATACCCCTGGCGTTATAAGGCCATAGCCTTGTTTTGTGCTCTGGCTATGTCCTTAGGTAGTCACTTTGCGAACTCGGCCCTGAGTGCGACTAAAGACAACATCACAAAGGTAGGGGATATTTTGCTGATACTCCTCAACATATCTATGGCCACGATACTAACCAGGTAGCCTCCAACGCCAGAACCTCGACATTAATAATAGACAGTTCAGCCTTATCGCTTCCGCCGTCGCCTTCGTCAATACCTTCCTACCTATCTGCGGTGGCATCTTGATTGATTATGCTGGCACAGGTATCGGCTCAATCACCTGCACAGCAATTATCGCAGTGGGCAGTCTTTTAATTGCAGGGGCGACCAATGCCACCTCCTTCCCACTTATGGTTATTGGTCGCGTCTGTTTCGGTATTGGTAGCGGAACCATCGTCACCGCTCAAGAAACCATTATCACTCAGTGGTTTGAAGGTAGGGCAGCCGCTCTGGCCTTATCCACACAGTTATCGTGGGCTAGATTGGCATCCTTCCTGGGGAATCTGATCCCGCACCCACTTATCGCCGCCACTGGCTCGTACGGTTGGCCTCTCTGGCTTGGAGCCATCCTGTGTGTTCTCTCCGTTATTTGCAATATCGTTTACGTATTACTGATGCGCCATTGCAACCGTACTTTCATAACCGAGGAACAATTGAACAGAATCAAGAAGAAACAGTTCCAACCGAAGAAAGTTCTGTATTTCAACAACTCCTACTGGCTTGTTATTTTCATTGAGTTTTTCCTGGCAGCTATTTGGAACGCCTTTCTCATCATCAGCACTCAATTTATGAAGTTCCGCTATGGGAAGAGCGATGCGATGGCCGCTTATAATTCCAGTATTGCGCAAGTGGTCCCCATCATTGTTGTTCCGATCGTGGGACTTATCTTCGATCGGTTCGGCCACAGGCTGCTTATCTTGGTGACCTCCAGCGTCTTCCTCTCCATTTGCTTTGGCCTTCTGGCATACACCCACGTCAACCCCATCGGGCCTATGGTTCTTTTCAGTATTTCGCTGGCTTTGGGACCAGTGGCGATGATCTCATCTATTCAATTGCTGGTCGATGTGAACATGGTTGGCACCGCCCTGGGCATATACAAGGCATCCAACAACATTGGATCAGTCATTCTTGACATTACCACTGGTGTTATTCAAGACAAAACCCACATGCAAAGCTATGACACGGTTATGCTGCTACTTTTCATCCTTACCTTTATCCCGATTGTGGCTACAGTAGTACTATACCTCGTGGACCTCACAAAATACAAGGGACTTCTAGATGTTAACCTCAAAAAACGCGAGCCTATGATCGAGGAAAAGATTCGGTCTGAGCAGCAGGCGTTGGAAAGCTCCGATCATGAGCCGGTTGTGAATAAGATGAACTATCTCTATACGGCTATACTGGGCATCGCCATGTTGGTTGCTTGGGGAATGTTCTTTGGATTCAGTGTGGCTGGTCCGAAAGTGTCCCCATAGCCATTGGCCTATTGTTGCTTATGTTGGCAATGTGGTCATTCTTCACCTCCAGACATTTAGATAATAATCAACTCGTATATACTTGAGCATAATCCGCTATGGAACGGTTTTGTACATCCCAATAAATGGCCATATCGCTGATCCTTCTAAGCGCATATCAGGTGCATCTCTCATGCCAGCATTTGGTGAGTCGATATTAGGCTATCAAAATGCATTTGAACTGAATGCAGACACTGAGACTTTATTGAAGTTTACCGGATACCAAGTGATGAAAAAGGGAGAATAATATACATACGAAATGGAGTAATTTATTCAATTCAATTAGTTCAAATACTGGTAGATAACTTAGGCGGACTTGGCCTTCTTGTTCTTGTTGTTTCCATTGAAACGCCCGGTGCGTTTCTTCTTCATCTGGGGAATTTGGCCTTCGCTTGTGTCCACCGTGCCAAAGCGTGCTTGCCGTTTTTTCAATGTTGCTTCATTTATGGCCTGTAGGAAAGAAAGGAGGGTCAGAAAGCTGTTCGGGCCTCCGAAGAATCCAAATGATTACGAACCGAGGTGGGCTTTGGCTTTTGTGGAGAATTCTGGGGCTTTTTGGCATTTTTCTGTTTTGGTTTTGTTGTCTGTACATTTTTCTGTTGCGGAGGCTTGGTGTTGGGGGTGGGTTTGTTGGCGGTCTTTTTCGTTTTTTTATCTACGACGGAAGTTTAGTTAACTGGTCTCTAGCGTGTCTCAAATGACATTTACCGTCAGCAGATGTTTTGTTCTTTGAATTGTTCTGCTTGGCCTTTTGTTTGTTGGCGGCGGGGGCTTTTTTTGCGGCTTCCTCAGCAACAGGAAGTCCAAATCTTAGTGCACGTTTGGCAGCCTTTTGCTCATCCGATAGAGGAATGCCAAATCTCTCAGCGCGTTTGAGGGCGCGTTCGATTTCATCTGCCTTCTCAGCAGGTTGCTCCGTCTTTGGTTTTGTACTTTTGTCGCTTGCTTTCGCTTTTTTTTTCGACTCTTGGGCTGGCTGTGACATCGGGATACCAAATCGTTTGGCTCTTTGTGCTGCTTTTTCCTTGTCAGATAGCGGGATACCAAATCTGAGAGCTCTTTGTTTTCTCTTCTCCTCGTCATCCTCTGGGTTTTTTGTTACTGAGGAGGTCTCAGCGCTACGATCATCAGCGGTTTCCACCTCCTTTGAATCAATCTGTTCTGAGGGTGGATCAATCTCTTGTTTGTCAACAATAGCTTTATCATCCTCTTGAGTCGTTGAAAGCCCGGGGTTTTCCGACTCGTGGGTTGGTGAAAGAGGGCGCAATTCGGGTGGAAGATCGACGCTAGATGGGGTACATATTGTTAACAATTAGAATCTTGAAGTGTATTGTATTTCCAGCAACAGTCGGGAGTCGAAACGATCGGCTTACTCGTTCCCCAAGGCGGATTCGTCCCAGTCAAAGTTTTCTGGTGGGGCAAGATTGGCGAATTCTTCTTCGATAGTAGACATTGGATATTCTAAAATAGAGGGACGCAAAAGGGGGTGTTGATTGGAAAGCAACTGACAAGATGAGTGTCAACCTGTACGTTGCACTAGTGAGGTGAAGAAAAAGATAATGGTGATAGAGCCTATCAGATTTCTTCTATCCCTGATGTGAAGATTATGGCACCCTTGAATTAGGTTACCTAGCTAATGTCGAAATTAATATCCTAAAATTCATGCCAAATGCATTTTAGCAGAATACCGGAAATCGCGATTGAACCCCATAGTGGCCAGTACTTCTCACGCCAACCATGGGTGGGATCAATGTATATATGGAGCTCTGCAACAATCTTCTCTGTCCTGTGCATAAGCCTTGAAGGACCCAAGTTGGGGGCTGATGCATTGCCATTCAAGGCGTACCCCCACTCACTTACAGCCCTCAATGCACGGTGATGGATAGATGTTGATCTGTCCACATTGTTCATAGCCCTATAGCAGCCGTAAACTAGAAGCCGACCATATTCAATTAGGTATCCTTGCATTGTAAGTAGAATTTACTTCATTAATCTATCTGAGCCCCGATCCCGAACAGACGAGACGAGACGGGCATTATTCAGCAATACCAGAACAATCGGAAGACCAAGATAGTACGATTGATCGAAGTGCTGCATGATATCTATGTTTGAACAGCCCCTGCACCTTCAGGAACAGCTCTTACTAAACTCCACCTCCAGCCCAAGTATTTTTTTAACTGCACGTCATCAGGGGTCAAATGCATCCACGCATCATCATTTGTACAAAAGAGAACATATGAATCGTCTCCATATTTCCCAATTCCATAGAGCTCAGAGGGCTTAAGCCATGTTCGATTTTCGAGGAATTCCTGAGAGAATCGGACGATTCGTTTTGCACGTGTGCGATGTAGCCCAAGAGGCTGCATCAAACTGGCGATGGTCTTTTCATGGACTGAGCTATGATTAGAAAGCGTATTGGTGAGTCTAAAAAATACAGAAAGTCCTCACCTTCAGCAACATCTTCGGGTCTCGAGAATAGTTTAAAGAATTGAGCTAGAATCGGGACTGCGGTAATGCCTCGAGTCCGGTTCAGAAATATGGTAGATATCAGCATCTTCCAGGTGTCACTAGCCAGAACCTCTTGGATGAAGCGATAGGGAGAGAACCCCCATTTTTCTAACGTGTGAAAGGGCTCCACCGGTAGGCCTAGGTCTGCAATCATACTTTCCTTCAGCTCCAGGTGATTGATTTCTGGAACACACTTTCCCTTCAAGGCTTTCTGTTGTGTGGCACTTTTCGAGTTGCTCCGAGTCGATTTCGATCGTTTACCCGGCTTGCGAACACCCTTCTGAATATGTATTACCTGGAGTTGAGTCAATACTTTCTGTAGATCGTGATAGAGCTTTGAAACTTACATGGCTACTCTCCAAATGAATGTCTGTTTCCTTTGAGAACTCTGCCTCAACTTGTACACTTTTGGTGCACATATCAATGGTCTGAAATGGCCGATCGTTGGCCGCCTTAAATACTTCAATATGAAGCTGCGCCACATTAAATCATCTCTCATGACTAGCTGTGATGATAGGTCACAGGGCGTGATTGCGTTGGATAGCATACCGAGTTGAATAATGGATGGGCTCGCAGCTTGGATTTATTGAGTGGGTCAAAGATTAAATGACATTTACCAACATTTACCATTAAGCGCGGTTTATATTTATATAAATAATATCACAAATAACACAATGACCTAAACGTGCTCTAATGGATAACAACCCGATTCCCACCTCCCCAGAAGTACCATATTACAGCTCCAGTGAAGTAAAAGGCGGCCGCAAGTCCAAACACCAGGGGCCACGCCTCCTTGGACTCCAGCAAGATTCCCGTCACGGTTACCCCTAAAATTCCTAGACGTCACGGGTGAGCACAAGCCGATAAACCATATATATTGCCAGTCGAGTATTCACCTGGAAGTGTGGCAGCAGTGTTTCCGAGTCCAAATATGATCCCTGCAAACTTGGGAGCAATGTCTAGCTGTGAGATTGATACCCCGATTAGAGTTAAGGAGTTAAAGCCCAGCGCCAGTGAAATATAAATCATCCCAACGGCGACTGATGAGGCGGTATAGCCAGCTAACAATAGGAACACCCCCGGCCCTATCATTCCAACACACTGAGCTACTCGGCGAACGGTAATAACTGGGATCTCGAGTTCGTTGATGGCGTAATCACCGACGAACCCACTAGCCAGACCTACCAAACCCTGAACTATATATGGCAACACTGAGTGTTTGTTAGCTTAGTTGGTTGCTAATGAGCATATTAGCACTCACCAGAGAAATAGCCCAGCTCGTTGAGGTCCACATCAAACACGTCCTTATAGTATGTAGGCAACCAACTTAGCAGCACATAAAATCCCCACGAGCTACAGAATTGGTTGAGCAATATGGCCCATACTTCCTTCGAAGAGAAAATCTCATTCCAAGGAATCGAATTCTCAGAGGAAACGAATCCCCTATACTTGGCAGATGGGTGAACAACAATCGAGCTCACCACTGCTGGATCACTCTCATCAGGAGATTGAGACTTATGGCCATCCTCGAGGCCATCAATAGCTGGTGATCTTTGGCGGAAGCCATCCCGTTCGTCGTCACTATTCACGCGCATATAGTTGGTGCAGTTCTGTCCAACTTCTTTGTTGTAGGCGCCGTCCGATGAGGAATTCAACCATTGGTCAGGTGAACTTGCGCTGTACATGAACCAAGGGATATTCCATCCAAAACCCATCAGAGCAAAGACATAAAATATCCATTTCCATCCCAAAAATGAGGCGGCAATTGGGGCGGATATCAGGAGAGCCAAGATTGCACCGGCATATGACGCAGCTGTGACAGCGGCAACTGCACGAGAGCTCTCGTGGTGCGGAATCCACTTGGCAATCAAAGAGTGAATCGCAGGAAAGCCAAGCCCTTCATGTATACGGGTTTATTGGGCTGCTTTGCTTAGAGGAGTAGAAGTTTACTGACCTTCCCCAGCACCGAGAAGTAGGCGGCAAAGGATTAAGAGTGTAAAATTGTGAGCTACCCACGGGGTAACAAGAGTGAAAAGAGACCACAGGAAGGCGCCTTTTACAGTCAAGTGAGTAAGCTTGGCTTGTTTCCAAAGTGTATTCCAGTAATTTACCCATAGCCAATACGCTTTTTCCTCCGAATTTATCCGCCAAAAACCCACCAAGGACCTGCGTACAAAAATATCCGTAGAAAAAACTCGAGAGAACTAGGCCTCTAGTTGTTGATGACCAAGAGTATTCTTCCGCCATCGGGATAATAGCAATTGAAATGTTTGAGCGATCTGCGATAAAAACAAGTTACTATATGGAAAAGCGAAACGTTATGATCGGATGTTTCTTGAACCTGCATAACTGATTATAACACTCAGTGCACACAGAAAGACAATGATATGTCTTCTAGGGACAGAGCGTAGGGTACCTATGATTGAAACCATTGGAATATATGCTCAAGGACCCTTTCTAATTGAGGGATTGTGCGTGTATATTGAGTATGTTCTGAGTCAGTGGTGGTGCTAATAGCAAGAGAAACAATAAAAATGGAAACGATAACGAGTCGATATGGAAATTCTTGAGCGTAGGAGCTTGTGACTTTATTTGAACCTTTTGAAAGTACTTCGATGGTCTCCAAAATTTCGTATGTCACGAGCTTGTGATATATGAAACGACCCCTCGATAATTTACGATCTGCGGAATTTGCTGATTAATACAAGACATATCACGTATCGTTGATATCCCTCATGTCACTAAATGGCATAATTGTTTGAGACAATTGGCTTTGCAATGCAAGACCCTACTAAATAAATAGGGATTCTGAAAAAATATGATAGCCTTACCAGTGTCGCATGTACCATTCTTATCATTAACGGGAATCCTCATAAGCAAACCCCATCAGCCAACACGATTTAAACCGCTTTCTAAATATGCTGAGTGATCTCAAAGCAAACTATGCCATATTCTGAAGAGTCTCAAGAAACTCAGCCCCTGCCATTTCGGAAACAGCCCAAAGTAACTCACAGAAGGTGCTACGATGTGCACCTGCTCAGTATCGTTAAATCCATTAGTCGACAATCTTGCTACTATCAACCGCGAGCCTACTTCCTAACCTAACGGTATTGCTGGTTGAACACTGCCACTTTGAACTGTTTAAATGGACGCCCCTCACTCCTAGAGATTTACCCTCGACATTCTGAATATATCATGATCCTGTATAGTGTAGTGTTCATCACATAACAATACAGGTGTATTGTCCTCAGTTTGATAATTGCCTATTCAAATGCACGTGAAAATCCTGGATCAGTGGTCACTGAATATTTCTATTGCTCCTGTATTTCAAAACCCACTCTCCCATATGTTGGCAAACAATAGTATCCCAAAAAGATGATGTTGCACCAATAGTGCGGAGTATACTTGAAGGAAGCTGTAAGCCCCCGTCTTTATATCTCTGGTTATTTACTTCATTATATCCTATCAGTACTATTTACCATCGTGCTATTTACCTGTAGATAGCCAGACTCGTGGTTCACAGGATACTGCTCAACCACACGTTTTTCCCTAATACATACAATCGTCTTCTTTATTCTCTAGTCGCTCATATAGCAGATTCCCTTTGCAGTTCTCCTGGTTGAAGCTCAACTTCTTTCAGCCATTTGCTGAATTTCCAGTAATTTTGTATCTTCAAGATAAGGATTACTCAATGAACGAGCAAATACCCAACGCACTGTTGGGTGATTCTGTTTACTGTTCTGCCACTTCCGACCTCTCCAAAGCCTCCGTTAATGATAGCAAACATGATTCTCAACATATAAACTTGAATTTATATCAGCCCTCTTACTACAACTACCCCTCGCCTTCTCATATGTCCTCTACAACTGCCTTTGAAGCTACGAATCGAAGTGTAACTGTCCCACCTTCCAATCCGCCACCTCACATACCTTCATACCCACTACCTGCTGCTCCTGAACCTTCTATCTCAGTTCATTTGGCTAAAGAGCTTAGAGGTAGGTTTCCTTTACTCATTTATCGATCTGAATGTACGACAAACCTAATTTTTGCACAGAACTTGGTCACCAACTGGGCTTGACTGATGAGGATTTGGCTACACTGCCTTCCTCACCTTCTCTGAGATCTGCAACCAACCCTAACACCAAACTCTTTGATGAATCGGAGCAGCGTTTCTTCGACAACTTTTTGGATAATATATTTTTTGACGAGAACCTTTTCGCTGACAGTCCTCTACCACCAACTCTCGAGAATGCCGCCTACTTCGCTCCTGGCCCCTCACTACCTGCTAGCAGTAATTCCCATATGCTATCGATGGAAAAGCCACAGCATAAATCTATGGCTCACTCCTCGCTATACGATATGTTTAGCTACCACACGAAGGGGGCCAGTATACACAGTGCGCCGACAACGCCATCTAGTCTGCTTATGAGCCATGATTCTGGTGGTGCATCCTCAGCTGATAACAATCCGTCTCACCCAACATCCTCGACTAATATCCCAACCATGGTTGAATCATCCGATAGCTCAGCAAGGAAATTCACCTCAACCTCACCTTGTATTTCAGCGACCACGCCAAGCATCAGTGGATCCTTGATACCAGCCAAACGGAAAATGAGTAACAGCAAGTCACAGGGATCCATCTCCAAGACTAGACCAATTAAAGCAGAAAAAAGTCCCTCCAAGGAGTTGGACCAGGAATCGCTATCTAGTACTAATAAGGAAATCAAGCTAGAATCCACCCAAACCTCCCAATCCCCTGTGTCAAGCTCTCTCGAGGACAGGAAGGATACATGCAGGCCGGACCGGCTTCGTAAAGGCAACAAAGAGTTACTGACGGAAGAGGAAAAGAGAGCAAACCACATCGCATCCGAACAAAAGCGACGCAACATGATTCGCACCGGGTTTCGGGATCTTTCGGAAATTGTTCCTTCGCTCCGAGACATGAACAACAGCAAATCCACCATACTATTCAAAGCGGTGGATTTCATTAAGCGACTAGAGCGCAAGAATCAACGGTTAAAGAACAAAGCCAATGTTTTGCAAAAACGCTTAGAGGAATCCCAAAAGGCAACAATGTATTCTTTGCATAACGGCCATCACCATCCGCCGCCATCAGGACGAGGAGGTGGGGGAGCAAACCCCGGCTCCGGGGGACAAAGATATATGCACAACTTCGCATACCACGGCAGCCAGCGCTCTCAAGTAGGAAATGGCAACTACTTTGGTGGTGGCGCCTCTGGTGATTCCAGCAACCAATATACCATGGGAACCGAGCTATCCAACAGTGGAATAGGTTATTGTCGAGCCGACACCTCTATCATTTCAGCCGACGACGTCACCATCGCCAGCATGCGACGAACCACCGTGTCGAGGGCCTAGCTCTCCATTTTCCAACAGCATCAACCACCATTTTGGATAATGTTTTGCGAAATACCACGGGAAGCCACCTAGTACATTGCCTTTTTTATTTTTGCGACCGCTGTTACATTTTGGACTCCATCTCTATACTAATACTGCTTCTCATACCATCACCATGAAGCTACTGCGTTCATGCCGCGAAACACGCACCACCGGGATCCTGGTGGGTGTTGAGGTTTTGCCGCTCAAAAGCATCCCCATATTATATATATATATATATATCAACTCAGCCTCCCCTAGTCTACAAAAATAAACACATGCAAGATCATGTCAATGAATCCCAGCGCTGGATGGCATCTCGGGCTTTCACACCACTGGTAGCCATCCAACGCTCCACCTTTCCGTAGGGCGCCTCGGTAACTCAGATGTACTTGAATAGCATGAAATTATAGATCAGATGATCGAATCATCTATTCGAAGCCCCTCTAACCATCCACAAGGTTATTGATGGTGGCCCCAGATAGTTTCAGCAAGTGGGGCTTCACAGGCATCCAAAGCACCCAATCACCAATGTAGCCAGTGCAGGATTCTGACCAAACCAGTCCGGTGAAGATTATATTTCTGAGGCAACGCTTGTACGATCATTGATAATCGAATGAATCGGACCTGTGTCACCAGGGTTGCCTACTTTGGATCCCTGCTGCAATGTGCAGAGTTTTGCAAAAAAGATCTCAAGCCATGGCGGCATTCATGATCTGTACCTGTTATCAATGATCGATGTCGAGAACAATCAATTCTCACGAAGTTACATAAAGTGGTGCTCATCTCACCCACTTCTTGATTATCCTATCAGGAGGAGATAATCAGTGTGATTGGGGAGGAGATGTTGGATCTTAGGCTCAGATTATCACGATTTTGAATTCCTTTGCTCTTTGAAGGCTTGGTATAGGCCACTGCGGTGGAGTCCAAAAGGGTCACTATGGCCAAGTCGATTGGATAGATCCATGTACCAATTGTTGATTATCTTTTGGCGATTCCTTATGGTAATCCCAACCCGAAGCCTCACTAAGAAATTGACATATAGGTCCTATGTGTCATATATCGCTTACACCATGAGATGAATATAACCAACCTTAACACCCCAAAATCATTGCACCCCTACCTTAGATTTTCTCATTTTTAAAGAATTCAATCCACCAGAGTAAGCTACGTTTGGAGCTTGCTTTCTATCGATATACTTTCCCACATGTCTCGCCTTCTGAACAAAGCAACTTTTGCAGGCTTGGGCCGTTCCCTCAGGGTACTCAATACACGTAAAATCGTGCGCCCCTCCCTTATAATATTAACCTTTCTGTGAATGGGATTAGGGTCAGGTGCGCACCCTTGCTACCACTAAGCAGGCGCCAGCACTCAGCAACTTCTCCGAGAAACTTCGTGATGGTCCGTCGCTTGGCGATTTCATCAACAGCTCTTCCAAAATGTCTGCCGAAGAAGCTTTTGAACTGAAGGAGCCCGTAAAGACAACTGGAGTTAAAAAACCGTATGGCACACGCTCTAGTGAACCCTCATACCTTGTTAGTAACCCTTCCCGATACCTATAGAAAGCAAAGACTGCCACCCTGGTTGAAGACCGAGATCCCGGTGGGAAGCAATTTCACTAACATCAAGAAGAACTTGCGCGATCTCAAGCTGCACACTGTTTGCGAAGAGGCCAGATGCCCTAATATCGGAGACTGTTGGGGTGGTGGTGAGCACCAAACTGCTACCGCTACCATTATGGTAAGTCAACTGGGAATGCCTCCCGAAAACGTACACACGACTCACATACATCCATTGTATAGTTAATGGGTGACGAGTGCACTCGTGGATGTCGTTTCTGCTCCGTCAAGACAAATCGCAAGCCCAAAGCGTTGGATATTAACGAACCAGAAAACACGGCGGAAGCCATCAGCAAATGGGGTCTGGATTACGTTGTGCTGACCTCTGTTGATCGTGACGATCTTCCAGACAGTGGAGCAGAGCATTTCGCCAGCACCATCAAAAAGATCAAAGAGAAAGCCTCCCATATTCTTGTGGAGTGTTTAACCGGGGATTTTCTTGGAAACTTGGATCATGTTGCGATCGTCGCCAAATCCGGACTCGATGTTTATGCGCACAACATGGAGACTGTCGAAGGACTCACTCCCTACGTTCGTGATCGTCGCGCCAAATATAGACAGTCACTTGCTGTGCTGGAGCATGCGAAGAAAACCGTCCCCACTCTTTTCACCAAGACTTCGATCATGTTAGGACTTGGCGAAACCGACGAAGAGGTTCTTCAAACCATGAAAGGTAAGTACTTCCGAGCTGCCTGTAGGTGTTGTTTATCGACCTAACTGATTTCACTAGACCTCCGTGCCGTTGATGTTGATTGTTTGACTCTGGGCCAGTACATGCGTCCCACCAAGAGACACATGAAGGTGACCGAGTACGTTACCCCAGAGAAATTCGATCATTGGGCCAAGGTTGGTGAGGAGCTAGGATTCAAGTACGTCGCTAGTGGACCTCTTGTCCGCTCATCTTACAAAGCTGGTGAATTCTACATCACCAACATTCTCAAGAAGCAAAGAGCTCAAGCCATTGATTCCTCCGCAGCCATATAATCCAGTTCATCATCATGACCATTCATTTGCATTATATCATTGATTGCACAGCCTTACAAGTCTCCAGTTACTTCAACCCAACGACGAGGACATAGACATTCGCAGTGATCATTCATATTGGACTCTGGCTGGGGTCCAAAAGTGGTTATTTTATTGAATCCACTAAACCTATGTATAATTCATTAACAAACTTTAACTACCTACACTATTTCGATCAAATAAATAGTTTAGTTTAATCAAAACAGCCAGCGAATGGATGAGTGGATGGTAAGCCCCTGAGGAATGCCTTGAAGCTACTCGAACATTGAAAGCTTGGTAAGGAATTCATGGCATGTGTTGGCGGCTTGTGTCAGGCCATTCAGAGCAATGGCAAGTGAGGGACAGTGTGTTTCGACCGTAATTTCACCAGTGATTTCAGCATACATTCCTTTGAATTCACTGGCAGGATGTTAGTACGATGTGACTATCCGGCTCGGCTTGTCAGCTTACTTGATTTTGTGGGTGTTTTTCTTTCGCAAGATGCCAGTGCTTGAAGGCATGCTTTGGTGGAGTTGAATGATCAGGGCGTTCGCTACAACAGCGCTTCCTTTGATATAGAACTGAACAACAATGTCGGAAGGTAGTTCGGGTTGGAACATCTAGCAGAAATATAAAGGGTAGCCATGGCTCAGTATTGGTCAGTATGTCCAGATGTCGATGCTCAAACGATGATACCTTCGGGTCGCAGACCCTGTTCGGAAAGAGCTTCTCTTCGTCCAATCTATTCAACGATTCGATCCCTTTGTTGATCAGGTCAAGGATGCTTTCTAAATGCTATTCCATAGCAAGTTAGCTTCAAAGGATGTAAAAGTGGCAGCACCAATTTAGACAATACATTCTTCACGGCATCTTTGTACCTCGGAAACCTTCCGAACTCTAGTTCCTCCCAAGCAAGCTCCAAATAATTATATGAAGTTTGGATCTGATGTAGTGTAATTAGCTGGATTGGTTTTATGCTCAACTTACACGGAACCTCACCTGTTCTAAGGTATAGGGCTTTGTGGGTTGAAGTGAACACTGGAACAGATGACCTTTGTTAAAGCCAGGTAGTCGGATTTGTAGGTCCTGGAGTAAATATGTTAAACCTGAAGGGACCCGCCGTCGAGAAGGCGAATCACTAGCCTACCGCCCTACGGAGCTGGAATCCGGAGATTTTGACAAAACCCTTCAACGCGTCACTACTAATCATTCAAAGCTGAAAGGTTCACTATGTTGAGGAAAATACGTGCACGATATGTGTATACTTCGTAGAAGATAACGCTAGAGTATTTACTGGTGTATCCACTGATTTCCAATAGACAATCAGTATACGCTGTTGCTCTTTGCCGACCTGATGCAGCACTTGCTAATTTTAACTCACCTTCTGAAGCAGCCACGCGAACCTCACGAGCTTTCTGAAATAGGACGCAAATCTCTGTCAAGCACGTTTCAAAGGGCATAGAATCACCTCCACCCTACCTCAAGATGTTCTTTGATTAGCTGTAGTGTAGGCTCTAGCTGAGTGTCCAATAGCCATTCTAGTTCCCTGGACTTTCAAATAAGCGTTAAAGACAATCTTAACGCACGATAAGGTGCACATATTTTCAGCCTACCAGACACTTTTCCTCTTTATGAAGGGCTGTGGAGAGTGATTCTTGCTTATTGTAATACATTGTATTGAGGAGACGCACTCGATATCGAAAACGCTCGAACACAAGTCAGTAGGTAAATTTGGTTGTGGTATACGAATCAGCTTAGACGATATAACGTGCTCGATAATAAGCTCTACACATCAGTTCCATTTAGCCACAAATAATACACTAATTGTGCCTAGTTCATCCCAAAAAATGGACATTTTCCATTTGGAATGTTGGAATTAACCCAGTGAATCGATCAAACTAACCTCGAAATCAAATGTCTGCTCATGTGTTACTTCCTGGTAATTCTCTGGGGAGTAGGATTGTTCATAAACTTTCAGCTGCATATTGTCTCTTTTTCTTCTGGTTTCTATCAAGAATCTCTTAGATGGATTTGGTACTCTCTTCTGATTTATCGTATTTCTCGTGTCCTTGGTTCTAATCTTTTGTTCAGGATTTCAACGAGGTCCCTGAATGGCGCTATGAAATGCGCCGTGAAATGCAGGAAATTCTGCCAAGATTGTATTTAGGGCCGTGTTCAGTAGCCAAGTCTTTGCCTACACTAACGCAAAACCAAATCACTCATATCGTGTGTCTTCGCAGCGTAGACGAAGCATTTTTCATGAGACCTTACTTTCCTGAACAACTAAAATACCTGCTTATTGAGGTTTCAGATGATACCCTTCAAAACCTCATCAAACAATTTCCGACAGTCAAGAGCTTTATCGATCAAGCAATCGCTGAGGGTGGGAGAGTGTTGATTCATTGCGAAAGCGGCATATCTCGTGCACCCGCTTTTGTGGTCGCTTACGTTATGGAATCTATGGGGTTAAGCTACCAAATAGCCTTCAACTATGTTCAGAGTAAACGGTTTTGCATCAACCCCAACGACAACTTCAAAAATCAACTGAAGGTTATTTCCGCACTGTCTTATGGCTACCTCTCTACGATCCCTAACAACCGCCTTTCCCTTTGACACAGGCGTACGAATCGATCTATAGAGCCCGTTGTGCCCCAATCCAAAGAGCAGATGAACAAGGAATCCGCCGGCCCAGAGACACCTCGCCTAGCTCCGACGACAAGTTAGTATCTTCTACTCGCTGCCTGACTCGTGCAATTATTGACGAACCTGATGTGATGTACCGTAATAGAAAGCGAGCGAAGGTGTACGTTGATCTATAATTACACAAATCATATATCGCTTGTCCTTGTCATATTTTGTAGATTATTTTTGCCACCCCACCCCTTCCCTCCCTGTCCCCTTTCTCGGCTGCTATACCACATTAATATTTTCATTCCTCGTATTTATTGATGATTCATTCTGGGTTGTCGTATAGTTCTATAGCTAACTAGCTTTCAGTTGAGTGATAAGTAATTAAACATTTTATTTGACAAGCCGTAAACTTTGAGCGATGCCCCGGCCTACACCCCTGAGCCGCACTAGGCCAGGCATAGCAGCCTAGAGGAGATGGTTTTGTCGTGTTTATTTACTTGTTAGTGACTTTAAAAACCAACCGTCACGTAGTACATTGAAGAATAGAGCGATGATCAGGCGAACTTGACACAACTCATACCCACTAAACCTTGAATCACTGCAACAGTCGACAGGTTAATAGGAGAAACTAGCCAGTTTATCAGGTAGATTGTCGGATTATGAGGGTAATGAAAATTTTAGGAACAAGGACATCATTTAAAGAATAACCAATATTGTGCTAACTGAAATAATGGGACACACTCGAATACGCTAATAAACTATCACTCAAAGTCAACCGAGAAAAGAGAAAAAGTAGTCCTTGGATTGTTCTGAATTGACCTACATATCGCTTCCATACAATGATGTGTATTATGATATATATGCTTCATCCCTACCAAAAAATGACTCGAGCGCCGAGATGTAAGGAAATGTATGCTAAATGGACGCTACATCAGTATGGTTTCCGCATTCTACGAGAAGTTCGTGATGTACCTGACTTGTACCAGAGACTTGATATGATTGCTCTCTTTTCAAAAGAAACGGGACTTCATAGCTGTGCCACCTGTTCGGATTTTTTTTCGGGACATGGCATGCGACCAGAACAAGTAGCCTTCTTACGCAACTCCTCGCAAAGATCGTTGATGTCGAAGTCGAAGGGTAAGCTACCATACTCCAGTACCTTGCAGTCCTCTAAACTTATGTGAGCATCCGACTGTTTGTCCTCCTCTGTGCTCTGGCCGTCGGGGATATTGGCAAACTGATCACCTTCGCCGGCACCATGAGGTACATTTTGTAATGGGCTGAATAAGGACTCGCCTTCGTACTCATCTTTCCAGCTGTCCTCGAAGAAGGATGGCAGGGCAGCCAAATCGCCGGTTAGACTCTCGTCGAACAGTATATTGGTTACGTCTCTATAATCCGATAGACCGACTGGGAAATCAAGTCCACTGCTGCTTTCGTTGGTGACAAACACTTCGGAGGCCTCTAGGCTCTCGGCAGTAATCAATGGATCACCCACAACCTCACCAATAGGGGCGAAGAAGTTCGCATGGCTCATCGAAGATGTCGACAATACCGATTGTGAACTGGCCATTCCTATATTTGCTATCTCGGGGGTGGCTGCGTATGAGGATAGTGCGTGAGGGGAAGATGTGTCATCGCTTGGGCTCAGTCCCTGGTTCTCAGGTGACTCTGATCCACCGGCAAAATTGGTCTTGCCGGAAATGGAGTTCGGGGTCCAAGGGAACATGTTGGGGCTAAAAATGGAGGAGTCGACCGGCAGGTTGCTACCCTTGAGGAGATCTGTTAGAGTGGGGATGTTGTCCAACGCGTTGACGGGTGGTTGGAAGGTGAAGTTCTCCTTCAGCAAGTGGTTCTCGTTTTTGACTTCTTCCAGAAGCTTGCGAAGCTTTTCGTTTTCTTCCTGATTTTTTTCGTTACTGTCTTCAAGCTCCTTGACTTTATCCTCTAGCTCCTTGACATATTTGTCTTTGCGCTCCCGGAACGCCCTTTGAGCTGCACGGTTTTGGGCTTTGCGTTTCTGAGTAAAAAATGTCAGTCAAGCTTGATGAACACCTCATGTGGGAAAAACGCATACATCGGCGGGCATAGTGGTTAAAGGCTTTCTACCGGCCTTTTTTGGCGTTGGCTTGGAACCATCTGCTAGCGGATAACGTTAGTAAGGCAGGGAAAGAAGGATCAGGCATTTAAGCAACAATCAGACCTTCGGGAGATTCTACAGGGCTCTCCGATTTCTCCGACTGATCTGCAACAAAGGTTAGAAAGGAACTTGACGTAGAGATTACCCTTGATAGCAATCTATACATACGATTGTGTTTGGCAGGGATTTTTTGGACATCGGTGTCATTCTTTCTTTTTAATATGTCCTCAATTTTACTTAAACGATTGTGTGAAATGGCTGCTTCCAATAGCTTCTGCACCTCGGGATCATTTTGGGCGCTTTGAAGTTGGTAGGCCAGACTATCATTCATCTGAGAATCGAAGTGTGTGACTAGTTTCAAAAAGTGACAGAACGATTAAAATGCTAAGAAAACCTATATGACAGTTCTATAGCCAAAGGGAAGATATGCCAGAAGAGATGGGCAACGAAGAGAATACTATTACGAAATGTGAATTGGAAAATTTGAGATGAATGGTAGACTTAATAATTCAATGGGGCCGTATTGGAAACGAATAGACTAAGGAAAAATTTATTTAATTGGACCTAATCATGTGCAACACCGGGGGGCCAATGACAATGGAAGAATGGCCATTATTCTACTATTCTCTCTTGGTGATATTTGTCCTACTGAGAACCAGGAATCAATTGGATATTGCTCATGACCGTGACTTTCGATGTGTTGAAGATAAGTCAACTTCCAATATGTTGTGATTCAAATGTGATTATCCTGAGTTCTAAAATCTGATGAATGGGATCTTGTCTAAGCCAGTCATACTACCTATGACTAGCTACACTTAGATAACCATTTGAGTGCCCTTGATTGTAGTGCCCCTAATTGTAGCAGCATGGGGGCTAACAGGTTTTAAAAGATACTAGCCTCTGAGTTTTACTTGTGATCTTGTGTCCGCAGCAAAGGGCAAAACTTCCCAGCGATCAATATCAACTTGGGCTCGACTGGGATTCATCTTCGCAATGATTGCCTATCATGACGCAAAATTCCGTTCCCATTGAATTCCAGCGTGGTTGCATATCCCGACCTCAGGCCAGGCGTTGCCGCAGTAGGTAATCTGATTCAACTCCTCCTATAGCCGTTTATCCAGGCTAAGCTGACTGATACGGCGCAAGGGAACCGCGTCGAGATTAGGATTCGCACATGAAGTTGAAGGACAACGATTGAGACACAATTTGCACCACTTCCTACATGTTGCATTGTGGCCGATATTTCAGACCTGACGTTACCTATCGCCGACCGGAATGGGCCGATCGGATACTCTTTCGGCAATTCGGCCCAGTGTGTCAAGTTGGAAAAGTTTCATGAAAACTTCCTCAATGATTGGATCCTGGGGCGTTGATTAAAAATGTCGTTAGGGAACTTCGTTTTCCTTCTCTTCTCTTTATCCTGACGGGTGACATTAAAAATGTGAGTAAACGTGGATTTAGTGTATGAGAATGCCCGGTGTATTGTCGACCACTGTAAAAGCAATCGATACTGATCAATGATTCATCCATCGTATCGACTATATATAGGGTTTCTTTGAGCAGTCAAAAACGTTTGGCCGCCAGTGTTCTTAAGTGCGGTAAAAGGAAGGTTTGGATTGATCCTAACGAAGTCAGTGAAATTGCCAACGCCAACTCTCGTAAGTCTATCAGAATCCCTGAGCTTTAAGCAACACACAATGACGAACTATGCTTAGGTCAAAATATCAGAAAGCTTATTAAGGATGGATTAATCATCAAGAAGCCACAAGTTGTTCACTCTCGCTTCAGAGTTCGTGAAAAGCTTGCTGCTAAGCGCAAGGGTCGCCACACCGGTACCGGTAAGCGTAGAGGTACTGCTGAGGCACGTATGCCCACCCAAGTCCTCTGGATGCGCCGTCAACGTGTCTTGAGACGTATGTTGAGAAAGTACCGTGAGGCCGGCAAAATTGATAAGCATTTGTATCATTCCTTGTACATGAAATCCAAGGGTAATGTGTTCAAGAACAAGCGTGTCTTGATGGAATTCATTCACAAGGCCAAGGCTGAGAAGCTTAGAGCTAAGCTCATCGCTGATCAAGCTGAGGCTCACCGTGTCAAGGCCAAGGCTGCTCGTGATCGTCGTGCTGAACGCATCCAAGCCAAAAAGGACGCCCTTCTCGCTTAACTTTCATGAGTACATCAAATGATATATCCACCGTATATCATCAGTTAAATAAACATTACTTGTATCTGATTACTTTTAGCTATTAATGACTCATGTTTTGTTGCCCGATTTCGATGAGTACCTACATGGTGGGCTGCGGGCTTTCAGAACAATATACAAGAATAGCACAAATCGTAACAAGTATGACCCCATGTGCCCAGATTAGGAACAGTATGGTTCTTGGCTTTTTATGCTTGTAAACTACTCATTCAATGACACATGTCTGATCATTGATCCGGAACATCTTTTATCTCTTGCAAGATATAGAAGTAATATTCGACAGCAGAACGTTCTATTTCGCAGTACTATTTAGTAAAGGGATGGCTATATTTATTTGCTCACGAGATATTTCAAATTGATCCAATTTATTCTTATGATATCGATCATTTCTAAATTGATGACCACCATTCTAGAACATACCTCACTGGGCGTCACCTGATTCTATCCACGGAACTATAATAACGGAATAAGCATTGCGATACTTAGTTCATGATTCAAAAGTACGATAGTAATATATATGGATCCAAGATTTGGCTCCAGCATGATATGGCACTTCGATTACTTCCTACACACCAAATCGAATTGATAACTACATAATTTATACTTTGCAATATTTTAAACTTCTTTTGGTAATTCAATGGAACCATGTTAATATTTGTGTTGTTGCGCCTTTGAATTAAATTTCATACTATCCTCAATATAACTGATGTCAGGTTTGAGCAGTTCGGATTTTCTGGATCATCAAAAAAACAGCTCGGAGACGGTATCTACCAAAATAGCTAAATAGTGGTAGGATCCTGTCAATGGTGTAGATGGAAATTTTCAGTTTTTTGTTCACATCCAATCTTCAATTCGCTTTGGTTTTTAATTCTTATAACAAATCTCTCATCACCTATTAATTTGAGAATCATTGACTGCGTTTGACAAGAAGCCCCGATACACTCAATTATCATTCAACTGCTGCCAACAAGCTATACCAATATTCCAATCTAAGCATCATCAAAATGATGGAAGAACACCACTCCCAGCCTCACCTTCTGCACAACCCATATGTCCAGGACTTCTCAGCTTACGGGATGGCCATGCATCACAATACCGTTCCGGCGGGTCTACCCCAAGTCCCAGACCCGCTACTTGTACAAGTGTGTATACTATCTAATGGTTGTTGAGAGTAATCCTAACTAACTGCTCCTTCAGGGTGATATTCAAAAGACAAGCACAACCCCTTCGGTTCAGCAATACAATTCTCCTAGACACTTAAATTATACAGCAGCATACAATAACGTAGTAAGTGAACAAGCACCTCACTTACAGTGGCAAAAACTTACGCATACAAAACCACAGATTCTTCCCACTACAGCACCTGCCGCTGCCATACCAAACGCCATGTATCGTGTACCGTTGCCCAACGAGGTGGTTACTGCAGGAGAAGATGACCCACTATATGTTAATGCCAAACAATATCACCGTATCTTGAAGCGGAGAGCCGCTCGAGCCAAGCTAGAGGAGAAGCACCGCATTCAGAAAAGTAGAAAGGTAATTCTGCTGTCTCGTCGTATTGTTGATCGAATGGCGCTAACTGGGTTATGTTACCAGCCGTATCTACACGAGTCTCGTCATCGTCACGCTATGAGACGACCAAGAGGGCCGGGTGGCAGATTTCTGACTGCAGCTGAGATCGCCGAGCTAGATAAAAAGAAGGAGAACGAATCGGACGAAAAGCAGTAACGATGGTCTCTAGCTTTGCGAACACTCGCGAAATTTATGTATACAGCTCACAATCATCTACTGACTTCCATCCATTCGGTTCCCCTCTTTCATACACGGTCGACTTGTATTCCTCATTCTTTCCCAAAGTTCAATTGATTTTCAGTTTCTGTATTTTGTTGTTTAATACTTGCAAAACTCCAGTATTCGTTCAATCTTCAAACCTGTTAATACTTCAATAGATTGTTTCGGTGTAATCAGCTAATGATCTCTTTCGTGAATAGAGTTTTTCAGTAATAAAGTTGTAATCATGAGAGGTCGAACCTCGAATATCTTCGAAGCGGAAGTACAAAAATCCAAACCGTTGGTGTTGTGTAGAGCAAAGCAGTCATCCAAGAGCCCAATCGCGCATTGTTGTACCTCAAGCCAAGTCTGAATATGGGTCCAATCAGCTGGTGCTTGTGTAGCATTATTAACTCGCCTCATCAGTACCAATTTTAGCGTACCATCCAACAATCATTAGGGGACGCGCGTTCACGCGTTCAGAATTAAATCCCGTCTCAAAAAGGTATAGTATAAACCAAATTGTCAAACTTTAGATTACATCCCCTAACAAGAGTAGCAGGTTTACAGGCCACTGATCGATTTTAGACTAATCGTATTAGCTAGATCGGAATCAGGCCTCTGGGATTTTTTCGTTCCCATGAACCAGAGCAAAGTCTCCACCACTATACCAAATTCAAACCAACTACACAGGCACCGTCATGAATAAAAGGTAAACACATACTGTGCAGGCATTAATTTGGAAATTAGTCCCATCCGGTTGCCATCGGATGGGAAAATCGGGATCAGAGTACGAGGCGCAAAAGTAGGTCGATACTATGTCATATGGTTTGCTATATTTGAGTGTACACTTGCAGCCATTCTGGCTGCATTCGGTGCGCTGTGATCAGCTTATTAATATTTTGTAGAACAGTTTCTACAAGGTACAAGGGTGGTTAGCTCGATCGTTAGCTCTGAATCCTTTTAATAGTTATCCCGTTGAGTGCACATTAAAAGTGAAAAAGGAAAAGAGTGGTTTCTAGTGTTGTTTCATACTCGTTACTTGAGGGATTACAAGTAGTGATTTGAGGACTCACCGCATTAAGAAAGACTCGAGTCGATCAACTGACAGGAACGATAATTCCCCATATACTTATTGGAGATGTTTTGGAATCTGAGGCTTTTTTTTTTTTGAAACATACAGATGTGCTTGCGTAAAATGGATCCTAGGGTTGTGATGTGTATAATAGCTGAATTCCTTTCAGGTTAATGTACCTCACGTGGTGATTGTGATGTTTTACTTTCAGGCTCGAAGAATAGTATCAAATTTCTAAATCAATTCTGGTGCCTCTCGAGGCATAAAGTTTAGCCCTGGAGTTTTATTGGTTCGAGGCTCACTACTTATAAGTAACATATATGCATTCTCATATAGAGGGATTGATTATATATCATTCCGGAAAGTTCCCGCTAAAGCCACAATCAGTCATTTTACACAACGTTGCATCATACCATTCTATTTGAGATGCCTTGGTTCCTGGACTCTTAAAGTCAACCTCATCTTGCTTAATATATATGTATTTACTCTGATTCTAGGAGTTTGGGGCTGGAGGGCTCTGCTCGCAATGCATCAAGTTGGCAATAAGCATCAGGGATTTCCTTGGTGATTTGGTCATGGTTATATGTTGGTGTATATATATAGATACCATTTGGTAATATTAGGGGTTAGCTTACGGCTGGGCACGTCAAATACGATGGTAAAATCAACCATTCTTTATTTAGTATTCAACTAAATCATTATTACGAAGGTTGCGGTAAACAAGTGCACTACCAAAGCCGCCTGGTAAAAATATGTCCCGGTGAATGCGGTAGGTACCGTCCAAATTAATATGCTGGGTATGTGGGCGTGACTCACAGCCACTTGCCTCAAATTATTAAAAATAACAATGGTAAGGTCTCTTGCAGGCAGAAGTAAACCTTTCGGGTCGTGTATTGAGTGCTGATTATGAATACACAGGGCCAACTCGGGGTGTTCAAAATAAATTATTATCATAGCAATGATCATATGTATTACAGAGCGAGGGGAGGCTTTGGGGATGTAAAGTATGTTATGCAGTGAAATGTATTTGGTCGTGAGTACTTACACTAAATGATCTGGTGAAAGATGATCGATATGGTCATTGGGTACTTATTTGAATGGTGTTAGCTTGACTTTGTCAAGCTCCATGACCACAAACTCTGCTTCCGACTCATTGCTACTACTACTGGTGCGCTCAGATAATGTATGCACACTATAGTCTTTGACGGTGAGTTTTGTTTCATCAGTTTCTTCCGGGGTTGTCGAGGCTGCAACGGCATTGGGTTCTGGCAATATTTCTCGGTGATGCCACTTAAAGGAATGTCGGGTCTGCATAGTGGCGAATTTGGAACAAGCGATCCACATCACATACAGGATAATACTTGATTGAACGATGGCCAGACTTTGAAGAACGGTGGCGGCGACATAAAACATGGAGATGGTTACTGAAAAAATCAAGCCATCTTTGATAAATATTGTATATATCCTGGAGCCTTTTTGTCGTAATTGATGGCTCATGAAATAGACAGTGATGATGGTGAAGGTAATGAATCCAAACGCTTCAGCTCCGAGCAGCGTAATTACCCACGCAGTGGGGTTGTCCCAAAGACAGCCGCCCATAAGGTTTCCTTGTATTCCAGGGTTGATAAAGAGTTGGATGACCGCGACACCTCGGACAAGTTGCAGTATGATGTATAAGTAAAAGAGTTTCCGAGAGCTACCCATACACAGGTAGGCTTTTATAAATGACATCGAGAAAATGATCCCTACGGAGAAGAAAGACAAAATATTGTAGCTGGTGAAGACATAGAAGCAATTTCCATCGCTAAAGGCATGTTCCAGCAACATGGTTATACTATTTAGCAATAGGAGTGATACTTGGAGTGCATTCAATTTGTAAATTTTACGGGTGTCTTTTCTCACCATCTTGAAGGTAAGGTAGGCATCACTAATAATGAAGGGAAGGGAGAACACTGTGGTTATTAGCTCGAGATGCGTATTGATCGTGACATGTTCATCGCTGTCCATGTTGATATTGAGTATTCGCTATTGCTTTCGCAAATAGTCACTCAAGTCCAAATTGATTGACGAAGCGACAACAGCGAGTTTATAAGGTGCACTGGTGTGGGTTGGTTGATACCTCAATCCAATTTTATTTGTTGAAAGTGAGGATTTCGGGTTGCCTGAGGGCATGATTAGCTTGAGTTCGTGTGCTATCTGCAGCGTTCAGGTGAGAACGAGATTGTTAAATTATCACACCAATGAATGTTGGTTAGCCCAACCAACAAATCAGCCTTCCCGATGGCTGAGATCATCATTTCATTTCATTGCTACCTTAAGATGCCGTTTCCTCCACTCAATCGCCAAGTTCGACCAAATACTAACACTTTGCCTTTTACGAACATATTTAAAACAATCACGCGCAAATCTCAACACATCTCGCTTGCTCACTTGCGGGGCTTTTGGGCAGCACAAAAAGAGATTGGTAGCTGTGCAGCAGACACCTTTAAGCTTCAGTGCCCAATCGACGTCAGCAAGAGCTGCTTAATCCGGCCGAGCCTATTCAACACTATTGGAATGATTTGGTTCGATATGAATTCATTTAAAAAACCTTATCAACTCGAATCTGAATATAAGGTATGAACTATTTTCCGGAGGGTGCAATGTTTAAACACGGATCATACACCGAATGAAAAATCCCTGGTTTCGTCCGGATGGGTGAGGACATGGCGGAGGTTTCAATCGATATGCAGTAACCACAGCGGCATAGCCACACGATCCGAGGTCAAGAGGGTGGGGCTGTTTTGTATGGCCAACAGTCCACCGGTCAAAAACTAATCCTGTTGTGCTTCACTCAGTTGGTAATCAGTGTAGTAAAGTAAAGGAGGTGCTGCTCCGATGAGTACGAATGGGATTTAAGAATACATCGATACCACCTCTTTCCACAACGCTCTGACCTGGCATTTGCCAAGTTTTACGTATATTCATGACTGCTCATAGCTCACTAAACTGGATTCCAACACCCCGGTTGCGTCTTACCACGATAAGAGTTGTGATAGATTGCTTACCTGGAGCATGTCGGGATACCAGGTATGGGTGGCATGGCCTTGAGATCCATGTACTCTCGAGACCATGTTGGTGCAGATACCAATCCAATCTATAGGCTCCGGATTATTTATTATTTGTTGATGTAATGGTATGATTGTTTGACTGAGGAGTTCCGCTGATAGCCAATGGGTTTCTCATTCGAGCGGTTCGGATTCCTGATGTAGAAGCCCCTTAGAATTGTTGCCACAGTCACCTGTTAGTCAGCGTTGATTCAAAAGCTGTATTACAAATACGAGCATCGAAGTCACAATCGTGGTATGAATGTGCGAGGCTGGTTTCGTAGTTAGGTTGAAAACCAACACTGAGAGCCGGTAGCCAACCTGATTGCATCTACCAACTTTAATCTAGCGGGAGTTTTGTCCCGAACTGGATATTGCTGAAAGTGCTGATGATGAAGAGTAAGCTTATGTGCCAAGCAGGCTGGTCAGTACGGCAAATCCCAAATGCATAGTCTAGACCAGCTAGGATCTAGATTTTTCATGGTCTCAAATGGCTGGTTACCAAGTGTTCCAAACTAATCATCTATACGAACGAGCAAATGAAATACCATTGCCTATTGATAACAAAAACTAAGGTGCCGTAGGGATATCAATGGGTGCAAACCTTTAGACCCTTTCCAAAAACCATGTCTCAGTGTTGGCTGTGCCAAACGAGCAGTCAAAAGTGGATTTTTCATAAGCTGGAATATATATGTGCTGCAAATATATATCAATAAATAAGTTTCTCCATAGTATCCCCAGATCAGAATGTTCCAAAAGTTCTGAGTTTGACAGTCACTTTGGCAGCTGATACGGGGTTACCCTATGGATCTGGAAACAGCTGCTACTGTGATGAGCATCCCGTCAAGACTCAGTACCGTTCACTCGCAACACCTGTGGGGACGAGGTAGAGCACTTCACGGTTTTTTGTGTTGTACTTTATATCACAGCAATCATACCACGGTCTGTCCCACGATTCCTGTCATCATTGTATATTTGATCATATAACAACTATTTCAACTAGCTTCCCGAGTTGGTATCAATGAAATCATTCTCATAGCAGTCATTGTGACAAACATTCTCATGGCTCTTTATTGACTCAATTATGTAATACAATACTGGTTTGCTCGTCCTTCGATGAATCTAAATGGTAATTGCTGCCCTTGGGTAGCCTGTGAAAAAGTCTGAGCACGTGATCTGGCGGGACTCATTGATGCTTATAAATTGAGTGAGGTTTGGGAACGCACACAGATTTATGAAACATGACCGTAGTTGTAATTGGTGCTGGTGTTATAGGACTGACAAGTGCCCTTGTTTTACAGAACGCAGGATATAAGGTGCGCATAGTAGCTGCTCAACTCCCAGGTGAATTCCATCCAGACTACACCAGTCCTTGGGCAGGCGCAAATTGGCATAGCTTTGCTGAAAAGAACGACGCGTTGCAGCAAGGTACGCTATGGAAGTTAAGATACACACCATACATCTAGGGATTCATAAACGAGTTTAAATCATGGCTATTGGGTCATAGAATTCGATGCTGTAACATTCCATAAATTTAAGGACTTGGTAAAGGTCCCCGAGACCGGAGTTGTCAGTGTTGTAGGAAGGGATTATTACGAGAGTAGGCCAAGTGATTGGTGTGATCCGTGGTTTTCCAAGATTTTGAGAGTAGGTCAAAGAGCATTAACTATATCTGAATTCATGTCTAAAATTTGACTCGTAGTTCCGGAACCTGGACAAATCAGAGCTACCTGAAAATGTGGTGCTTGGTTATGAGTTTGATACCGGTAAGTGTTGTACGGTCATATTTCTGTCCTCTATATATATTGAAAATTCCTAGTATGCATAAACACACAACAATACCTTGTCTGGCTTCAGAAGCGTTTCCAAGAGAATGGTGGAACAATCGAGCAGCGTAAGCTGGACGATATTCGTGATGCGTTTGATGCTGCTGAGCAGGTGGACATTGTAATTAACTGCACGGGACTGCAAGCAAGGTACCTCGGGGGAGTGAAGGATGGATTGGTCTACCCGACTCGAGGACAGGTCGTCATAGTAGATGCTCCTCAAGTCAAGACTACCTTGGCACAAACTGGAGACTATGGTATAACCTATATCATCCCCCGAAATAACGGACATGTAATCCTTGGCGGAACCATGCAAGCTTACAATAAGTAAGAGTACCATGTTTGAAATGTGTTTCTCGATACCGGGCAATGCTAACGGAGCTCTTACACTGTGCATAGTGATGAAAAGCATGACGAAGAAACAGCCAAGAAAATTATGGAGCGTGCTTGCAAATTAGACCCTCTGTTAGGGAAACCCGAAAACTTGAAGGTTGTCAAGCATTGTGTAGGGTTCAGGCCGAGCAGACAGGGAGGAATCCGGATTGAAAGTCAACTCTATGGTAAGTAAAGTGGTGAAGGTTGTGAAGCAGCATTGTTGTGAGGATGGGAGCTAAAAGGAGTCTGTTGAACGTAGAACACAAGGGACGCAATGTTATCGTTTGCCACAACTATGGACACGGATCATACGGTAAGAACAGAGTCATTGATAGGCATGGATATGTGGGGGAGGAGGAGGAGGAGGAGGAGGATAAATAAGAAATGGATGTACAGACAAACTAACGTGGCTGATTGGATTTAGGATATCAAAGTAGCTGGGGCTCGGCCGAGCATATGCTAAAAACTCTGAAGAAGGCAGAAAGAAATATACATATCTCCCCAAAACTCTAAATCTTGTGTCTTTTGACCTCTGAAGAAATTAAAAACACTCCTTACAAAGCCTTGGCAAAATGAGGATTAAGAGCAGGAAATGCTATAATGAAGAAATAACACAAGCACATTGTGCTGTAGTCGTCCTTTTTTCTAAAGGTCAAATGCGTATATTCAAGAAGCATACCTCAGCTAGTGTGTACTTGGTGATGGGGACTTTCAACTTCTGAGAAAAACGACCAAAACCATACTTGGACCAATTCCACCTTCATTCCCTGGGTGGTAATATAAGGCATATACATACGAGGTGTATCTTATCCCATTGTAACGTCACATCGTGTACATGAGCTGTGCCATAGAAGTGTGTGAAGTGATCTACAAATCCTTCAAATATTTAAGATGGCATGCCAATTTAAAATAGTGGCTTCAGAACCGCTGATTCACGGTGTCCTATGCCCTATGTCTCATGGCAAGATTGTGCTACTTGCACACACCAATCGTTCATTCCTCCAATTACCGAATTACCCCAAGTTTCAGAATTTGTAGTCGTTCACGTTAAACATGCTCTCACCAAGTATTGGTTATACATTAGGCAATACCAAATATCAAGAATTGACTAGAATATAAATACACTTATGAGGATTGGTGATTCATATATTTTGAAGAATGACAGCTGTAGTTCTAGGTGCTGGTGTTATAGGACTATCAAGTGCTCTTGTTCTACAGAAAGCTGGATACAAGGTGCATATAGTAGCTGCCCAGCTCCCAGGTGAATTCCATCCAGACTACACCAGTCCTTGGGCAGGCGCAAATTGGAATAGCTTTGCCGAAAAAGACGACCTAAAATTGCACGGTAAGCTTGGTATATAAGGATCAAGTCGCCAACAAGGTATTCACTTTCGGTTGAACTTTCTTCCAGAATTTGAAAGAGTCGCCTTTAATAAGTTCAAGGAGTTGGAGCAATATCCAGACTCAGGAATCAAAAGCTTCTTGGGAATAAACTATTACGACAAGAAACCGAGTGACTGGTGTAACCCATGGTTTTCTACCTTTTGCAAAGAGGTAGGCAATATTTATATGTCGTTGTGTTGTCTAACCCGACCAACCTTCTTGCCTACATAGTTTCGCAATATGGACAAGTCGGAGCTACCCGAGGGCACAGAGCTTGGCTTTGAGTTTCAAACACGTATGCATCTAACTGAATATTCTATATTGATACTGCGCTGATTTTTCTGAATGAGCTAGTGTGCGTAAACACGCAACAATACCTTGTCTGGCTTCAGAAGCGTTTCCAAGAGAATGGTGGAACAATCGAGCAGCGTAAGCTGGACGATATTCGTGATGCGTTTGAGGCTGCTGAGCAGGTGAACATTGTAATTAACTGCACGGGACTGCAAGCAAGGTACCTTGGGGGAGTGAAGGATGGATTGGTCTACCCGACTCGAGGACAGGTCGTCATAGTAGATGCTCCGCAAGTCAATGCAACCGTAATTCGATTTGGTGAAAAGGAAATAACCTATGTTATTCCTCGAAATAACGGACATGTAATCCTTGGCGGAACCATGCAAGCTCACAACAAGTAAGATCAGCCAATGTTTAGAAAAGCTCTTTGACAAGTTTGATGCTCCAGACAATACTAACCGAGCTCTTACACTGTGCATAGTGATGAAAAGCATGACGAAGAAACAGCCAAGAAAATTATGGAGCGTGCTTGCAAAGTTTACCCTCTGTTAGGGAAACCCGAAAACTTGAAGGTTGTCAAGCATTGTGTAGGGTTCAGGCCGAGCAGACAGGGAGGAATCCGGATTGAAAGTCAACTCTATGGTAAGTAAAGTGGTGAAGGTTGTGAAGCAGCATTGTTGTGAGGATGGGAGCTAAAAGGAGTCTGTTGAACATAGAACACAAGGGACGCAATGTTATCGTTTGCCACAACTATGGACACGGATCATACGGTAAGAACAGAGTCATTGATAGGCACGGATATGTGGGGGGGGGAGGAGGAGGAGGAGGAGGAGGAGGAGGAGGAGGAGGAGGAGGAGGAGGAGGAGGAGGAGGAGGAGGAGGATAAATAAGAAATGGATGTACAGACAAACTAACGTGGCTGATTGGATTTAGGATATCAAAGTAGCTGGGGCTCGGCCGAGCATATGCTAAAAACTCTGAAGAAGGCAGAGCAAGACATGTCACTCAAATCCAGACTCTAAAGGTGACTAGTTGCCATTGTAATAAATCGGCTATTACGGTCATATGTTTTTTTATACTATTTATTGGCATTTGGGTTAGAGCCTACATTCTTCAGCTAAATGTCTCGCATTATATCACCTATAAATTCAACTAAGGCCTTGAAAGTTCAGCAAAATAACTCTCCACATCCAGGAAATTATCAAGAGTTGTGGCTAGACCAACGTAGCCATCGGGACGGATCAGAATAATAAATGATTGCTCCTCTTGGAACCCTGTAATGTTCAAAAAGGAATTCTCCAAGTCAACAAATATATTCCCTTGTACGTAGTTGATCAAAGCATCCCCAGTAGTCAATTCAGTGGCTAACGTCGGCAAGATTACATTGAGCCCAATAATTGGTGGAATTGTGCGAAGCCTCAAGAATATACAATTAGTCTGCTTCAAATAATCGTTGAATCTTCTCATGCGTCCGCTTTGCTCTGTCGAGGAAATGAAGTCGACCTTGGATAATCGTATAAAAGTCTGAAACGTTTCGCCGAGCATAGAGTACAGGGATACTTTCTCCTGGGTGATTTGAGATTGCAACTCAAAGTTTGGTATCATCATCCCAGGAACTGTGCAGTAGAAACTCGAGAAAAAAGAGCCAGCGGTTCTTCGCACCAAGCGGTTGTTGCCGTAAATTAGATTCGTTTCCGACATAGTCTCAATCAATTTTGCTCTTCCAGATGTTACTGAGGTGACCCAAGGGAAAAGTAAGTTTCGCAAAGGTCTGAACGTTGATCGAGTATTGTTTAGCAGCAGACTGAAGGCGCGATTTGTAATGTTGGGCAAAATCTCAATTCTGGGGCTTCTCTCCTGTGCGTAAGTTTCTAGGATCAAAGAATCCTTCCCAAACCCGCGTAGTAGCAGATTTAATTTCCATGCCAAGTTCTGTACATCCTGGATTCCTCTGTTCAAGTCCTGGCTGGATTCCATTGGGTTCTGAGAGTAAGTTGCCTTTCCACAAAACAATATGCTGCCCTTGACATAGCAAGGGTTTTTATATTCTATATCTGGAAATCTTTGGACCCAGTGCGTGGAGTCGAAATCAAGCCGGTAAGGCATTGAATATCTGTTGGCTAGTTGTTGGAATTCCTCACTGGTCATCTCCTTCTGGGGGATATCATCCATGTCCAGTAGAAGGAGGTATTCATTTTCGTTGGCAACCCTTACAATAGAGAGGGAACCCTCATTACTCCATATAACCCTACATGGACAGAGTATTACATATCAACCTCAGTACTTTGCAAGATCAATTGCCTCTTACGTTGGCTCATGGGAATCTTGTATATCCAAATTCATGGCCGCCTTGGCACCCCAATAGCTTCTTTTTGAGTCCTGACTAAATGCTACTTCGACATCAATCTTTCTAAATATCTCCTGAGTGGAGGTACAGAGCACCAGATATTTGGCCTTAACCTCCTCGATAGCTCCTGGGGTCACCTCAAGAGTCAACTTGACGCCATCGTCGTTGGAAACCTCCATTATGCCACAGATATCTTCTATCCTGAAGTTTCTCACATTCTTTAAATATTCCTCGAATCTATTTCTCACTTCTGCAGAGTCCACGCTCAGTAGATAAGGGTGTTTGGTAATATTCTGTATTCCTTCAAGCGAGATCATAGTCACTTGGCCGGTTGGGGAAGTGCAAAACTTCATGCCTGTAGAGGTAACAGATGCCTCCGTGAAAAAGGAAAGAAGGTTCATTTGATCCAGAATTTCCAGAGTACGCGCATGCAAAATCAGTTGAGGGAATATCTCAGCTGACGGGGTTATCGCTATATGACATAGTTAGAGGAGGGGTGAATGTAAAATAAACACAACTACTTACCAAAAGCTCTACATCGTATCCCCAGATTAAGGAGTTCCTCAACAAGTATTAAGCTATCAATGTCATTCCCGATCACCACAACCTCAACATCCAGGAGGCCTTGCATTTGAATGTCAGTGGTGACAGCTCTGAGCGGCTTTTTCGTCCTTATGTTTTATAATTATTCTCCACACGTACTAGAAAGGGGCTTCAAAGCAAATATGAGCCTTCCAAAGACTGATCTTGAGCAGAAGCAAATAAAAACAGCAACCAGCTTAGTACGAAATCGAAAGCATATAACAGCTAGTCAAAAGCCTTGTGACTAGATTCCTGAATGGATTATTGAAATAACACAACAATTTAAAAGGGACATGGCTGCTTGAATTTCATTTGATCCCTAATTCATTTCGTGGTAATTTAAGCCAATATGGCTTGATGACATCTACGCATACACACATGGTGCATTAGTGTTGCAATGCTCGCATTGGATAGGACTCTAGATTCTTGATGGCCCTCTGTCGTCCACATTAAATCACCAAAACTATTTCATCAAGACCATATCACGATTCGGGTGGCATTCAGGTTGGGGTTGGTCAGGAACAAACAAATCTGAACTGTCAGCATGTCCCTGGTAGATGGAATTCTCCGAGATGGGCAACATCTCAGTATATTGTAGAATATATCAATTGGAGGGTTTTGAGGCTTTATTACAAAGGGGACATCGGTTACTTCGAATGAATGAAGGCGCGAGTTCTTTCGTCAACACCACTACTCGCAAGATATTAGATGCCGCCTCCGCTTCGCTCCACCGCAACACCAAAGCCGTTGCGTGCCCTCAGAGGACTGGTGTTTACTGGGCGATTTGGGTAAACATACACGCTAGCTCCTACGATGCCCATCCCGGAGACCCTGAGGAGGAGAGAGAGGGAGAGAGCGGTTAGTTCTAAAGTTGCCTATAGAGGTCTAACCACCGAGAGGGTGAAACAGCAGTAGGAAAAAACCAACCATCGAGTCCACTGCTTGCTGATCCGTGCCAAAACCATTTTGGAATGGTGTACAATTAAAACAGCGCACTCTTCCACTCTTTATACCTTTCACAAAGCTTGCAACGTTTCTGGAGACCAATCTAATGCATGTAGCACAACTCCCATCACTTCCTATATTCGCTAAATGAGATTTGACACCAACCTTGTCTTTCAATTACCTTGAAACCATGGACATTAGTTTGCTAATCAACGAGATGTTTAATGTTTCTATACTCTTTATTCATGTACATGTACCATGGGGGGTAGGACAATACGAGTGGCTTAGACGGATTGATTGTAGTGTCCACCTTATTATTATCAGGAGCAGCAGACATATGCATCAAAGCGATCCCACGATTCCGGGTTCTTTCTCACGACCTACACTGCAGTAGCGTGGACTCCATCGAATGAATGTTCTAGGCTTCCAAATCACTAGCTTCATGTGCACCAGAGTAGCATATACTTTTCTGGCACTCAGCAGAATAGCCGATGGAAATGAAGGATACATTGTATATTACTGGCTTAAGCGTTGATTACTCCCCGTACTGAGACATCTCATGTATACGATGCTTGGATGCACATCTAATCAATACAGATGTTGGCATTCAAAGGACAACTGGACACACTGGCCTTATCTCATCATGTTATCTATGGAATTTTACCCTCAAGCAACAAGGTATGACTTAATATTGTATACGAACGTGCTAATACATCAGTGCTCTACATTTCATCTCCAAGGCTGTTAGCAGCATCCGATTGGTGGCTGAGGACTCTAGATTAGAATATGTAGGGCTACGCATCATTGCCTCAAGCCAAGCCAACCCTAATCCTCGTCAGAGTTGATATTCGTATATCCACGTCGAGAAATCCAGAGGATGTTTGTGACAAAGTCGTTAGGTACCGTTCGTTTACTAAACTATTGCTAGAGTACTGTTGAGACTGACCCTGGGTTTTAGCTTCAAGGGTCTTCGAGAGGCTGAGAGAAAAGTTGGTGGGCTACTTCCCTAGTACCTTCAATGGCACTGCTGAAGCATGCTGGATTTTTGAAGCATATTCATCCGTATCATGAAGGATAAAAATATAAAGACGTTTATGTCCGTGTGTGTCATAGCTAATCGTTTGCAACAGGGTCTGTGAGGGATGGATTGGTATTACTCAAGAAAATGTACTACAGGGATATAGAGAGACTGATGATTTTTCATGATCAGTGAGTGCTAAAGTCTTACTTGGGAGTCTCAGACCAGGCCTCAGCACATCTGGAAGCCAAGATATATATGTCTCTGTTATCGTTTTTCTAATGTATACTCCCTACAAGATCCAGAACAGTAGTGAGCAACAAAGAAAGAACAATTCCAATTTATTTATTGAGAGTTTTGAACACCCCATCGATACAATGGACTGAATTGATTATCTCCAGAGGCTCTAGTAATGCATGCCCTTTGAAATGTAAGTCAATATGGAGCTATATTTCGCGCAGTAGGAAGCAGATATCTTGCAAAGTACTAACGCCTATCCCTGCTGTGGTGACGATGGCGCGAGGAGCGTCGAGAGGAATCCTCCTTTTCTCTATCATAGCTAGAATACTTTCGAGAATGTCCATTACGTGATGAGTATTTATCATCATCTCGTCTTGACCGCCGGCTGTCGTCGCGTCGTCTTTCTGGTGATCTGTGTCTACTGCGCTCGGAGTCATAACGACTGCTGCGAGAAGAACGCTCAGGGCTTCGACTATCTCTTCGGCTACGGCTGCTTGCCTTTTCGTGCTCATACGTGTCACCGTGTTCAAAGACCATCTCGAATTTCTCCTGATCATCCCGCTCACCCGCGCGATATTTTTGCCGTTTCTGCAATTGTGAGCTTCCACCATACCCTTCAGAGTCTCTTGCGCTCTTGATTTTTCCTGCGACCCAATCCTTGTGAAGCTTCGAAACAGACTGTGAGAAATCTACGTGAATACGTCGATCATCGATGAGAACATTATCCATCTTGAAGTAAGCCTCTTCACAATCTTCCTTATTCTCAAACTCAACAAATCCGTAGCCGAGTGAATCGTTGGTTACTTTGTCACGGATAATTTCGCAGGAGTGAATAGGGCCGAACCTAGAGAAGATAAGTTCCAGGTCCTCATCTCTCGTGACCGGGTTTAATTTACACACGAAAATGACGTTCTCCGGTGGCTTCACCTCGGCGAAGGGCAGATCTCCGACCATCTCTAACGTTAAAGCTTGCGCGTTAGCTTCTCGCTCACGTTGAAGTCTCTCGAGCTCTTCCGGAGGTAGAGTTGGCTCGATGTCTTCGTCATCCCCGATGTGTACTGTCTCCAACATTTCCTTGGTTGGTAATGGTGATTCGTCTGGAACTACCAAACCTTCGGGATCGGGGAATGGATCGTCAAGGATGATGGTGTGCTTGATGCGAATATCCTTTAAAGGCCTTCCGGTCTCGTCGCAAAACACGCTATTGATCTTGTCTAAGGTATCGAAGCCTTCGGCAACTTGGCCAAATACAGTGTATTTTCCGTCTAAATAGTCGAGGTTCTCTCCGGTGGTGATGAAGAATTGCGAGCCGCTTACACCGCCACCCTCGCCATCTTCAGCAATAGCCATAGATACCGTACCGCGTTGTTTGTGCTTTAGTTTTGGGTGGATCTCGGCGGGGAAATACTTTGGCCCTTTCAATAAACCGAATATCGACTCGCCACCTTTGCCGGTAGCAGTGGGATCACCAGTTTGCAACATGAAATCCTTCTGTACATTGTGAAAACAGCAAAAATTGTAGTATTTGATCTTGCATAGTTTTAGAAAGTTCATACTTGTTTGGGGGCATTTTTTTGTCTGCAGATCTATAACTAAATCACCAACAGAAGTCTCGATAAGCACACTCATAGCTGCGTAAGGTACAAGTGTGTTAAAGGTCAAGTAGTTGAAAGTGAATTTGTCAGTAAAACCCTATTATCATCAATAATGGACCATTAAGAAAATGTTTCATTGGATAATCCAATTCGATTTAGCAATTTCCAGTATTTGCGGGATACATGGTTCTATTCACGGCTACGGCTATTATTAAACCCAATTTATCAGCATACCATGCGGAGGGTTGTTCAAAGGAAACTTCTTACTATTAGCAGTATGCTGAGCCGTGGATAAAAAGCTAGCGGGGGAAACTAGTGCGTGAAGGTAGTCCAGTACAAAGACAAGCGTGGCTTATCTGATGAAGGGATTACCTTAGCTCTGGAGTAGGGACTCAAATTCCTGCTCGAAGCTTAACAAGCGTCTCTAGCGACACATAGATCTGATATTAGCCAAGGCTTCAGATCCTAACGAAAAGACATGTTATACTGGACAGCAAAGAGGTACAAACTGATACAGGAGCCTGTTCATCAGTCTCTTTGGAAGGTTTCCTCTTGTGAAGATAGTATAAAGCTTGCAATATCAAACTAGATGAGGGCCAAGTAATGTTATAAAATGCCAGGTTGGCACGTTCTGAGGGTGGTTTCATTTAGTTCCATGTACGGGAGCCCATCGCATATTTCACATGCATCGAGGCTTTTCCATCCTCAATAGGTTCAACACCCTATGGCAGTCTCGATCTAAACTTCAACGGGACACTGGGATTTTATTGCCTGTATTCCACCTGTTGAGGGGAATATAACAGAAATTTACCAAAGCGAGTCTTGGCCTGGTTACTGGTTCCACTTGGATGAATCCATCTGGAGTTGCAATAAAACATGTGCTCGTATCTTCTCATCAAACCGGTATACTGGGAGCAACAAAGGTGACCCTTATTTGTGCCGAAAACCCTGCGACACAAACGAACAACCATCTCATGGCCATCTGGCCACCGAGTATTGGTTTACCCAGGCTTGGAATGAAACCAGGAAAGGGCGGAAAGGGCGTCCCATAGGCATCCTCTATACATTGCTGAACAATTCCCCAAAAGCTGATGCTCAGGTGGAACATTCATTCAACGCAGAAAGGCGGTGTGCCAACCCTACTGCTCATTGCTGCGTACTCCCCTCGAAAAAGACTGTTGGCCCATTGAAATTTATGTTGGAATGCACCCTTGGATGGAAATCATCGACTTGCTTATTCTTTGTTCGTCAACCCAGTCCAATCAGTTGCATCTGTCTGGCACGCAAATATGCCCAAAATTGCGCTTCACTACTCAACAAAATAAACGAGCTGAAGATCAGGCTCAGCTTTGTCAGCCATTGATCTACTCTAGAATGTCTTCGTAGCATAGGATATGAAGCTGATGAACTAATATGCATCCATTTTATTATACACACTTACACTAACATTCCAGGGCATGGCTGAATATATCATGACTACATAATTTGGCAATAACTAACAAAATAAGGCAGGAAATGGAGTTGGGTCGACGAGTTGATTCAAAGAGGTGCTAGGGCTCCTACGATGGCCTCCAGCAACCTTGGGACATGTTGATGCGCTGAGGTAAAGGAAGGTTGATGATCGAACGGGCTTGGCTTCAAATGCAATAACTAAAGTACCTCAGACTGTATTTACTTTTAGTTCATTCATCATTGCAAAAAGTGCTTGCAATAGTCGTTATACTAAAACTACTAATCACTAGTGCTTGATGCTGATGCAAGATTCGGGTTGGAAGAAGTGGCTGCCCTCAGAATTTGCAGTTCCCGTAGCGCCTCACAAAGGCTGGCCTTCAAAGCACCGTTCTCACTATTCAGCGATTGATTTAGCTGCTCTAGTTCCCTCAAAAATTGGTTTCGTTTTTCGCGGCTGCGACGCGCAGCTAGTCGGTTTCTTTCTCTGCGACGAGATAGACGACGCTCAACAACTGTTTGTGATTGTTTCGGGCTATCAAGCAGTTCTTCATCAGGGTCAAGGTCTTTGGTGTCTATGTTGGAGTCCGAAAAATCATCGAGCATTTCCACCGGCTGCTCCGGGTTTGCCAATTTGGAGGCTTGGGAGTCTCTCTTATTATATGCTTTCTTCTCCCCTGCCGGCTTCATGTGCTCTTTGGATTTGGGCTTCGGCAGGTAGTTACCATGATATGGATGGGCTTTCGATTTGTTGTCTGCAAGTGGCTCGCAGTCAATGGGGAGATTGAATTGATTCCTCAAACTCAAGTCCATCGTTCCATACTCTGGGTACCCATTATTTGGAGGGTAGAATTTCGAGGCTTGGTGGGTGGTATGTACAGGCAAATGCAGAGAAAACCGTCTCCCGTAAAGTGACTGCGATGATTGTTGATCGTTTCGGTCTATTTCCTTGGTCTCAAAAGAGTGACTGCCCAGATCTGCCCAAGAAACCACACGTTTTCGGCCGCTAGAAAGATCAGGGAACTGTGTGAAGTGGGACATACCATTCTCAGGAAGGCTTGCTCGTCGTGATGCCAAATGATTATCATAGCCCGAGAATTGGTATATTGAGCTTTGAGGGACAACATGGGAGGAGGGGGGGAAACCTGGCACGTCGTCCCATGACAAGTTGAACTCGCTATTCCTAGTCTGGATCGAGGAGCGAGGAGAGACAGGCGCATCAGAGTTGGTGGGGGATTCTGCTATTGTGGCGAAGGAGGAGGGTTCAGACATCCTCGACAGCAGAGCATCTGACACTGGCACCATTTTATTCGCGGTACAGTCAAAAAATTGGGGCTCCATTTGTCCATTCAGCATGTCCAATTTACCCGGATGGAATAGCTTCGAAGAGCCATCTCTCTCAAGAGACTCAAGAGGACCCAAACTTTCACTAAGCAATCTAGAGCCCTCAACCTCAGACGGCTGAGGATCCGTTAGGTTGAGCATCTGATCTAATATCGTGTCCTCCAGTTGTTGATTTTCGTTTGAAGCGAAAAGATTCTCTACATCAGCTTCTTTGAGGGAGTTCATCTGAAAGTGGTTAGTAACCGATCTAAATGGGGCGGCTAGTGGATGAACACGAGGTACGTATGCGGAGTGCAGTCAACACAATTCAATGGGAAGTGCTTATGGCGGTGGATATTGGCAGGGAATTATCAAGGAATGATGGATAATAAAAAGGCGTCACTCATGAAAGATTAAAGTTCGAGAGAGGCTATGGGAGGATTGTGGCTTTTTAATAGTTTTTGGTTTCAAAACCCGTGAGGCTAAATCGGTATCCAGATTTGATAACCTCCCTAAACCACACAACCATACAGATTAGCATAACAAAGCACTCCTATGATAGCATAATCCACCACAAACGGCCATCTAACTGAGATCAAATGGGAACACTAGCAACAACTGCTCGGCCAAACTGCGGTGGCCATGGAAATTGGGTGATTGATCAAGAGATACAGCATATGCTCACAAAACGCAGAGCTGATCCACAAGCAGCAGACTGAGGCTGGGACTCGCTATCGGCGCATTCCAGTTGATCAGCAACTCTGGCGGAGCCTCCAGTGATCGTATGTTCTGCTGCAACAGGAGATTCGGCTACCTGGGCTCTTGTGGACGGCCTCTGAATTCCAAAGCATGCATTTGATTGAGCAGCCATTAGGAGATTGGGAATTCGCCCAGGTAGCCCGGGATTACGTCAGAAGAAGAAACACAGGTTTGAGAGTTTGGTTGTTTAGTAGTATGGTTTGAGGTACCCGAACCCAATGGACCTTTCACCTGAAATAATGGTACCCGGTGTGTTACATTCGCTTGGGACTGCCAATAGCCCAGTCCCCGCCGCATCGTTGACTTACCAAATAGGGCCTGCAGCTACTAGGTTACCGCTTCATACTGAAACGTGTTGTAATAATTGCTACTCTAGATCATTAAAAGGATTCCCCAGATTCAGAATCGAGTCAGGCGATGATCAAATCAGGTGAGAAACCAGTATATGCGCTGCTCTAAAATTCCCATGCAGCCGATATAGCTACAAAAACACCACTTCGCAAATAGCACCGTTAGCGCGGTTGGGTCTTGGAGTTGCCTGGGTTTATTGGACGCATCAGTTGCCAAAGAGAGAAATCAGGGTACAGAGATGTCCATCTGCCTCGAGATTATTCCCCAGTGATACTATAGATAGATTCAAATATGAACTAATCCAAGGATTCTCCTATTACGCCAGAGAATATCGGGCGTCTACATGAATAGCATCAATGCGCGTGGAAGCCTTTCGTCATTCACGAGAACCTGAGTGGCGCCTCGCCAATAGGGCTGCTTAAGACAGACCTGTTCCGAGTAAAAACCATACTCCATTGCATCTATATGACATATCCGATAAAATCTAGTCACACCACTTCCAGTTGGGTGCTGAGCAATGAGATTCCCGTTGCATCCCAATAGAGTACGCCGAGCAGTCTGTTGGTTCATGACAACACACACCCAACCTCCAGCTCGGCGGCCACATCTGTCTGGCAACTGCCACAAATCGAATGGACTCTGAGCCAAAGAACGAAACAAGCGATTGTAAGGTTCCCATGTGCGTTTAATCTGTGCAATATAGATGGTCAACCATCCCCATGTAGCCAATTTAATCGAAAACATCATCAAACGAATTGAGCAGGCATCAGACATACCAGAAAGTATATATTTGATTTCAATAACCGGTTTCTGCCACCTACAGCACTCGAATGCGCCCCCGCTCAAGTGCAAATTTAACTCTTGACACATGTCTTTCTGCTTACTTACTGCAGTATAGAATCCTTCTTGATCCAGTTCCGCATGTGCAGCATGAAACTGAATCGGATTCCACTGTGGAGAGGGTGAGCTTGAGATCTGTTGTTAGGATAGCCATGTAGCTACAGGAATGACAAATATGAAATGCAGTTTAGGGTGCTTATCCCCAAGTGTCAGTTGATATTAGGCTGGTCTCTTCCGGGTTCCTGATTTGGCATCAGCATTTGATTACAATCCTACTGAGGGTGTAGATCGGGAATTAGTTTCACCAATAACCGTAAATAATAGGTAGGGAGCAGTAGAACCAGTGTTTCTCATACAAAATGATCCAAATGGATCTCAGCTGATCCGTATAGATGGCGCTAGCAAATGCTGTAGACAATGTTCCACTTTGTGCGGCGATGGGATTTCATTTTAGCTCAACCATATGCACGATATCATCGAATCGCTGGAGGGATCGGTTCAACCACGATCTCCTGCTTTCGGTGTCCGAAAAACACTAGCTACCTATTTGACGGATAGATCGATCGAGAGACACAACTTACCAAGTACATCCGAGTCAATTCCACTCTAAACCATCTTGTGATGATCTATATATACGGGTAGCCATGATTGTCACTTTCATCCGCCCCTTCTGCAGCCTCATACTGCCATTCACTTGCAGTAGCATGATGCATTGATTGCTCAGAGGCGGTTGTGTTGAAACGGTCCCATCTTGTGCATGAAGCAATACTGTACTCTGATCAGCATTCGTCTAAGGCCCCTACTCTCGCCTCCAGGCGCGACATTTGATTAAACGCCCAAATCTCTAATGAAGAGCATCAAGTGCATTGCACTCTTCAGTCGAGCTAGGTCCGTAATTGTTCGTTTATTTTCAAGTGGGTAAAGGATTTAACACAATTAGAAGTATCAATGCTAGGTTGTAAATGTTACAAAGAATGTAGATTGTAGCTTGTCCATTGGTTATCCGTTAAAGTTCCATGGCTGCCACATAAGGCGCCCAGGTGGAAACACGTCAATCGATTAGCAGAAACATAGTTACGCGTTAAGAGTTAGGGGGATCTTCCTGGATGCAATGTAATTACAATCCAAGGAACTCCTTGGAACGCTCGCGAATAATATTCTTTTGTATCTTCCCGGTTACAGTTTTAGGAAACTCGTCAGAAGGCATGAAGAAGACGTACTTGGGTATCTTGTAGTGCGAGATCTGTCCTTGGCAGAATGCCTTAACGGACTCTTCTGTCAACTTCGTGCCCTCTCTGGGGGTAATCCATGCGCAAACCTTCAAGAGTTGATGAGTACCGGAACCACTTGCCCTCAAATAAACGCAGCCAAGATAGTTCTTACCTGCTCTCCAAACTTCTTATCCGGCACTCCAACGATGCTGACATTCTGTACACCAGGCATCTCGAAAAGGCAGTTTTCTACTTCCACTGGGTGAATCTTTTCTCCCCCACGAATAATAATGTCCTTGATCCGTCCAATGATCTTACAATAACCATCTTCGTCGATGATTCCAGTATCTCCTGTATGCATCCAGCCATCTTTGTCAATAACCTCAGAGGTTTGAGTAGCGGAGTTCCAATATCCTCCTTGCATAACAATATAGCCTTTAGTGCAGAGTTCGCCTGACTGCCCAACAGGTACAGTCTCGCCTGTTGTGGGGTCGATCACTAGTGCTCTCGTGTTAGTAAATCTGGCATTACTGCGAGCAAACAGCAGCATACCTTTAGCTTCGACGTGTGGATGGATTGACCCAACTGTTTCACAGCGGTGCTCTACATCGTCAGTGGTTTGTGATTGGAAGCTTACTGGACTTGTCTCTGTCATTCCGTAGCAAATGGTGATATCCTTCATGTTCATCTTCGCGATAAGGTCTTTCATGGTTTCGATGGGAACAGGGCTTCCAGCGGCAATGCCAGTCCTAGCCAAGGAACAATTTAATCATCTATCTAGAGAGCACCCGTTATCATTGCTTACCTGAGGCTGCTCAGGTCGTACTTGTCGAAATCCGGCAAGTTCATCTCGTCAATAAACATCTGCAAAGGTAATGTATTAATAGAGGGCTTTCAAAGCAAGAGCCGCATTTCCTTACTGTGGGCACTCCATGTAATGCTGTGCATTTCTCTTCCTCCACTGCTTTTAGCGTGAGGGCAGAGTTAAACCCTTCACTTGGGTAAACAACACTAGCCCCATGGGTCATGGCTGCGAGATTTCCAAGTACCAATCCGAAACAATGATACAAAGGAACTGGAATGCATATCTTGTCCTTTTCCGTAAGCAACATGCGATCTCCGATGGCAATACCATTGTTAAGGATATTGCGGTGTGACAGAGATACTCCCCTGTAGTGAAAACAGCGTTGATATATGAATCAAGGTTGTGATGATGCAGAAGAGTTTGGGGATACTCACTTTGGAAGACCGGTGGTTCCACTTGTGAATTGAATATTCACTATGTCGTTGTTGCCCAACTGCTCCTGATGTTTCCGAATACTGGAATCCAAATGAGTATTCTTAATCAACAGATCCTCATAGCGAGTGACACCATTTAGACCATTGAAATCGAAGCTTCCAAATGAGTTGTCCACCATGATAATTTGCTTCAGACTCGGGATCTCCTCGCACTCCAGGTTATTTTGCTTCCCATCTTTGAACCCTGGGATGATGGATTCCAGCATTTGAACATAATTGGACGTCTTGAACGTAGGAGTCAAAATCAATGATTTGCATTCTACCAACTGCAGAGCCTGTAGTAGCTCATGAGATCTATAGGCAGGATTAATGGTCACCAGGATGAGACCAAGCTTCGCTGTAGCATATTGAAGTGTAGCCCAGGCGCTGTTATTAGGCATAAAAACGCTGTAACAGAATTTCATGAGTGGTCTATACGGCAATATCCGGCATACGGCCACACGTACCCTACTCTGTCACCTTTCCTCAAGCCAGAGGCATGAAGTCCTCTGATTAGGTTGTCCACATTCTCACCAAACTCGCGGAACGACCACCTCAGGTTGTTTTCGTGCTTGACAACTAGGGCCTCTCTATCCCCATATTTGCTAACTTGTCTATCCCAGAACGCCCCAATGGTGTCTTCACACAGGGGCTTAGAAGTATCACCCACAACATGGGAATGGCGTAAGAGTTTGGGCTGTTTCTGCTGGGCATCGACAGCGGAGTACTGTCGCTTCGAGCCAACCAGCAAAGTGCGCCAGGCTCTATTCGCATTGAGTCGAGGATAAGCTGTTCTGTAAAGAGAATACATTCTAGTAGCCTGGCAAGTACAGTTTGGAGTCTGTGTTAAAGAGTGATACAGTCAGTTGAAATATATGTAATGGCGTCAAGCCTTCACGATGTTACTAAAATACTGGTTGTGAAGCCGTTGAAACCCTTATATTTATGGTTGATATGAAATGGGTGAGTTGTATAATCATCGTGTATTTTTCCCACGCAGCACAGGATATGTGCCAGAGGAATAGTCACACATTGTATCTCACGAATCATGCGCACACGAATCAATTCAAGCATTGAAAATCTCGGTAGTACATTCACCATTGATTTCTATGCGCCTATACTTGGAGAAAGGGGAATTCGAAGATTAAAAGCGAATGAAGCTATGAGAATATTTTTTTCTCACACGAGAGACTGTAGCTGATCCTATGAGCATCATAAGAAGCGACTAAATCTCTATCCCTTAGATATTCGAGCATTTATTGGATTCATGTGGCAGAAATCCTTAGTTTCCCTTTGGAATTACATATCCCTGAGAACAGGTGCACGAACTTTATCTCCGCATGTGGTTACAAGCTACTGGAATTCTCACCAAAATAACGGCATTTTGATTGTGTTCAAGATTACATTGTCATGACATTACGTTTCTTACTCTTCTGCCCAAGGGAAGCACCCTCATGAAAAGTGTACAGTATTGAGGCAAGTGGCAACCAATGTAGCACGAAGGTTTTAATCTACAATCTGAAGGGATATCAGGTCGTAATGGCAAACCTAATAAAATCATGCTTGTCCTAAACAAATGGAAGTGATCAACTAGTTGTTGCACATAAGATTATGTATGATAATCGACAATGGACCCCTTGTAAAGGAAATGGTCTGTTAGTCAAGGATCATACGCAAACCAAACCACACCCTGGCTAAATTTATGCTGAGAGGGATTAACCTCTCTCTCCTGCCTTTGTTAAATCAAGTCTTATGGTTTTCGGCTATTCGAATCGGAGGGTCAAACCGCATCAAACGTAAATTCCGGACCTGCAGAGAGTATCATGTAAGAGCATAGGGTCAATATTGTGTATGGAATAGCGAAGCCAGGACCATCACCAAAAGAGTATAATGTATACTCCTTAAACAATGCTATTATAGCCCTGATTGGCGAATAGTTCGATAATAAGAGTTTAACTAGGCCTCTGATATCGACCATTTCTTAAGTTTTAAAATATTCAATAAATCTACTTGTGACTGATTAGCCCTCATACGATGCAGCTTATCCTGGATAAAGTGAGGAAACGTAAAGAAGTACTACTTGGGAAGTGGCTGCGTGGCACTCTGTAACTTCCACTCTGCTGCCTTGCATTGTTCATTGCTATGAGAGAATTTACGCATGCGTACGCAGTAAAATAATTCCATCTTGGTATCAGGGTGCTAATTTGTACACTATTCTGTGGCAAACCAGTACCTTCCCTGAATGTCAATTCTACATAACGCTCTGGTAAATCATTTTAATCGTTCGCTATAAAAGGTTACTCTATTCTTAATAAATATGATTGTTGAGTGATTACTTTCTACATTCGTTATTGGATATCACAAGACTTCTCTTGTTACATTTACAGATGGTAGCGTAGCGTATATGAACAGTAAGTCGGACCAATCATTTCTGATTCCAATTCAATCGCAGTAGCCTGGTTATATTACCGCCCTACCTTGTCGGCGTATTAATATTGGTGGATCTGCTACATCAAATAAACACTGTTCGCTTGAACGATTGAATAATTGGTAAATTACAATGGCGGATCATACCGCATTTCCCCAGATCCTATTCGAGCATGTGCCCTTTTCTACCATATTGTCAGTTACCAAACATCAAAATATTTCTTGTGTTGGCCATTCCCAGAGGGTTGTATGTTGTAGATATTTAGCGGCTAATTGTTACTAAGGCCAAATGGACATTCCTTTGAACGATGTATGTTGAGAAGCATGTGGAATATGTTTCACTTAATGGGTGGCTGACTCACCATGTCCGCCGTCTGTGCAGCTGTTAAGCGTGGCGGTAGATAAGCCACACGTAGAATATCCTAGAGAACTTGGGATGGAATGAAGCTAGGCGAAGTACAGAAGCATTTTCAATAGAGTTATAACGGGAATTGACAAGATGAAGAAGCACCATAGTATAGTTCTTTCCTTCAAAGAGGGTGACTGGAAGCTGATAAAAGTAATACTCTGACTACCAGCGGACGCTTTAGCGTGGTGAGGATGGAGTCGCTTTCCTTCTGGGGTCTTTTTAATACATTGCCACCCAATAATAATGCTGTTGACATCCGGATTGTCGGGTGTCCGCCAAATCGTTTACATGACTTGCATATAAGTTGTAAAGTCTGTCGGACAATATGTCAAATAATCGAAAGGAAAAATCAAAGATGGAAAAGCACTTCAGGTACAACCAATAACATCAATCCAGACTGTCTTGTTGGCTACCAATATCAACTTATTTTTAATATGAGAGCTCTTGCTGGACCAGTGTTTACGATGATTCAATATCGGTTGAGGGCATGAGACTATGTATAAAGGCCCGGATGTGCTCTCTTATGGCACATCATTCTATTTTTGCAAAGCTAGGTCTTTCCATCCGTATTTCTGGTACTTCCGCCACTTCCAACTAGATAAGACCAAGGAAATCCCACCGTATTAAATTATACTTCCAGGACTTGGACATCATGAAAATTGCTTACTTTACTCTCATTACGGTTCTGAAACTAGGTGCTAGTCTTGCTGCACCGCTACCTGACAAAATACGTGGTGTAAATCTTGGGGGATGGTTGTTAATTGAACCATGTAAGGAGCTTACGTATGCCAAGTACCGAATGTAAAGTTGTTGCTCACATTATTCTGCATCTAAAAATGACAGGGATCACTCCGAGCCTATTTGAGCAGTTTCTAGGGAAGCCTAACGCTGCTGTAGACGAGTTCACCTTCTGTCAATATCTAGGGAAATCAGAGGCTTATAGACAGCTGCAACTTCATTGGGGAACCTGGGTAACAGAAGTAGATTTCCAAAAATTAGCTAATTATGGGTTGAACACAGTAAGAATTCCTTACGGTTACTGGATGGTTGACTCTCGTGAGGATGAGCCTTACGTACAGGGACAGTATCCATATTTACGACAAGCAGTGAATTGGGCAATCAAGTACAACATGCACGTGTTATTGGATTTACACGGTGCTCCAAATTCTCAGGTGAAACACTAAATATCCCTGGTACAAAGAATCCTACTAACAGTTAGACTCTAGAATGGATTTGATAATAGTGGGCGTGTAGGCTCCATTGACTGGCCCAAAGATCCTCAAAACATCCAGCGTACAGTTAATGTTCTAGCCAACGTCACTGCCGAATTTAAAAATGAGATTGAGGGAGGCAATGTCTCCATCCAATTCTTGAACGAACCATTCGGAGTCCCGAATACCGGAATAACACTCCAGGTATTACAAGATTTTTATGGTCAGGCGTATACCGCCATTCATCAGGCCACTGGGCTTGGCTACCAACCATTAATAGTTGGCCACGATGGATTCTCGTTCTTCAACGAAATGGGCCAATTCTTGAGCACCATGCAAAATACTGTTTTGGACACTCATATCTACCAAGTATTCGACGAAAACCTCCTGAAATTTTCTCAGCAGCAGCATCTGGACATGGCTTGTGGAGAAAAACAAAAGATGGGGAATAGCCCGATACGCACTGTTGTCGGGGAATGGAGCTTAGCTACAACGGACTGTACGCCTTGGCTTAATGGTTTTCAAAAGGGTGCCAGGTATGATGGCACCTATCTGACCAGCAGCCCAGTTTGTCCTGGATGTACATGTAAAGACGAAGGGAATGTTAGCACATTCAACAGTGCATACCGTGTATTCTTGCGTCAATATGCTGAAAAGCAAATGGACGCTTATGAGGCTAGTTATGGATGGATCTTTTGGAATTTTAAGGCAGAAAATGCCCCTCAATGGAATTACATCCAAGGAGTTGAGGAAGGTTGGATTCCAAACCCACCGACCAACCGACTTGATAGATGTTAACTGTCTTGCAGGATTGGTATTAATCGGTCTACATCCTTTTATTTTTCTCTTAGCGGTTGACTGACCTTTGTATTGACCATCAGCAACATCCTATTGATGTCACTTCTCAACATCTACTATTGAATCACCATGCAATATCGTTTTTTACACATTATTCGGCATTATAGTAACGAAATAAAATGGCAAACGTGCTTTTCTGGAATCAACGTTCTAATGAACAACGCACGTGAATTACTATAATATCGAAACCCTCCGAGCCTTTCATTAGCATAACCAAGGACATCTTGTGGTCAGAATTCATTCGTACTATAGTTCGCAAGCTTTCTAAACACCTCATCTGATAGGAAAACAAATCGATCATGTGCAACTCAATGATCGTCATACCATGTATGTATGACATGGCTCTATTTCCAAACCAAATATCCAATAAATCTTGCATTGTCCTTTAAATCAGTAGATATATATACCTATACATCAAATATTGTTACACTACATTCAGTGTGATGCTACATTCCATCCAATCCAGCCTCTCAACAAAGGTTGACTTTGATGAGGGGAGTATTGGTAGTTCAGAGTAACTCCACTCGCCATGGGTCACTATTGTGATTTTTGAAACTTTATGCTACCAATGTAATCACCAACTATCGAAATAATGCCTATTCATCACAAATAGTCCACATCACTTTTCGACGATGACACTCAATTCACTCCAATTATCTTGAGCAAGATGTAGGTTGTGCATTTACTATCTGAAACTCCAACATTGCTAGTTGGTCTTTATAATGCACCGGTATAAATACTGCAGGGGCCTGTTCAACAGCCGAGTTATAAAATCGAGAGTTTGCGCAATGTTCCTTGGGCCGAAAGTAGTCTATTTACTTTTTTCAAGTGTACTTCCCATTTCTGCCAGCTTGTATGACGATGGTTACAACTATTGTCAGGCTTCTAGGCCCAGCAAGTCAACATACAAACCTTTGGTAAGTCCAGTATTCGGCATATTATACCTTTCAGCACGAATTCACTCATTTTTTCTGAATTAGCCGCATGCTCGGCTGGTTCATGTCCAATTAGTAGTTCGCCACGGTGACAGAACACCTGTGTGGCCACTAACCTATGAGCATGATGTCAGTTGGGATTGTGATGAAGTCCAGGAGTACTCGAGGCTTAATGGCCCAGAGGTGGAATACGATGGTAGTGAATTCAAATATCAGGTGATTATCCCGAAGAAAGATTCTCTATCAAGTAGCTTCTGGAAAGGCTCTTGTATCAACGGCCAGCTCACTACCAAAGGAAAACTGCAGCACATATCCTTAGGGCGTGCGTTAAGGGAGATCTATGTAAATAAGCTAAAATTTCTACCCAAAAAGCTGTCTGATACTAGGCTATTATTTATCAGAAGTAGTGATGTAACTCGCACCAAGCAATCTGCACAATCGATACTCAACGGACTGTATCCTAAATCGAAGCACGACACACATGATCCACTCGTTATTCATTACGAGCCAGGGGAGATCGAAACGATGAAGTTCAACAAGTGGATCTGCCCACGTTATACTCAGCTGTCTAACGATATGATCAACACTAGTTATTATCAAAACTATCTGGAAGAGGCGCAGGAATTAAAATCCAAATTGGATCGTATCCTCACGCCACAGTCCCTCAATTGGCCTAACAGAACAATGGTTTCTTATATGGATTCAATGAGATGTCGCCAATGCCATCAAAAACCTCTTCCTTGTCGAGGCGGTGAATGTGTTACGAAAAGGATGACAGACGATTTGTTTCGGTTGGTCGACAAAGAGTACGCTTATACCCATCGAGATGCAGAGTTGGCTGACAAAGCCAACGCAGTAGTCGTGGGTTGGATAATGCGAAACATACTTTCGGGGATTCAGTTAACTCGGCATAGTGAAGCCAAAGCCAAATTCGAAATATTCTCTGGGCATGACGACACGATTTTTGGTTTGTTGGGACTTTTAAAGGCAAAGGACATGAGATGGCCACCTTTTGTAAGTGAATTTGCATATCCATTGTGGCTTCTAGACACTAATCCTGTCGTAATTTGTTAGGCATCTAATATTATTTTTGAACTTTGGAGAAACCACAAGAATTACTTTGTTAGGGTTATATACAACGGTGAAGTACTGGAAGTGAAGAACTCGTGGTGTAAGCTAAACGCTTGCCCACTAAACAAGTTTGTAGGTTATTTGGAGCCGAAGCTACCGGCCTCCCAGAACGATTGTAAAGCAAGTCCTCAGCATGTGGGTCAATATCTTGTCTTACAAAATTAATTTGCTTTGTATAATCTGACCGGAAAACTTCCTCTCTTCCTCTTGAATTGGTGTTATGGTGTAATAAATTTACTCGAGTAAACGCAGCAAATAGATTCCCAACCTCATCCACTTAACTGATCCAATACACAGATTGGAGTACAAAATAGGAACTTCAAATACTATTTCAGGCAAGCGGAACATCTAACCCGACTGACCCTGGTTCCTACATGTCCTTGAGCAGCCACAAAAATTTGGTTGACTTCCAGAAATCGTACTTGCAATAGAGGCTTACCCACTGAAACGACATTTCATCTATTAGGGTGCAATACTAGGTATGAAGCTTCGTATGACCATCCATTCGA
>MCFE01000589.1:0-55366 GCA_002104905.1 Basidiobolus meristosporus CBS 931.73 | reverse complement strand
CTGAAGACTAGTACCAAGGCCATGTCTGCACTTCTGCTTCCACTGTTTCAGCAATGCTCAGCCCAGCTTTCTACTCCTGAGGAATGATCCTTTGCAAATGTTCTGTCCACTGTACAAGGGTAAAGGAAAGCACCTGGATCCTAGCTCCTACAGGCCAATATCTCTGCTGCCCACCTGCAGAAAGGTGTTTGAGCTTCTGCTTGCTCAGGAGCTCTACTCTGACTCCCTCAAGTTTCATCCTGCACAGTTTGGCTTTGTTCCTGGCCTCTCCTTGGAATATGCAGTCATACTTAGCCAAGATCACTCTCTCCAGTGCAAGTATCCCTCTGTTCTGTTTGATATTACTAAGGCCTTTGATTCAGTTGACAGAAATCTGCTTTGGTCCAAGTTGCAATGCTTCTCCAGTACCTCTCTCACCCTCCTTGTCAGGTCTCTGTTTCTGGATCCACAAGCAAGAATTCTGCACCCAAGTGAGCAATCAGCTGTGTTCTCAGTTCCTAATGGAGTGGTTCAAGGCTCTGTGCTTGGTCCTATACTGTTTGCCATCTTCCTGAATGATTTCCCAAGACTCTCAGCTGACTGCCTGGTTACTCTCTTTGCTGATGACATCAGAATATCCTCCTCCAATGTGCAGCAAGACTCCCAGACCATCCACCAGTATCTGCAGAAGAATAATCTCCAGCTTTCCATTGCAAAGACAGTACCTTTGGGCTCTCCAATCAACTTGGAGAACTCCACTCTACCTGCTCAGGTCTCTGCTACATATCTTGGCTTTCCTTTCCTTCCTACTGGACTAGACTCTGGAGCACACCTGAAGAAGAGAATTATCCTGGCAAGACAGGCACTCCACAAGCTACTGGCTGTTACCCCTCCTGCAACTTCAGCTCCCAGCTGCCTCCTTCTACTCAAGCAGTTTGTTTTCCCTGTCCTGGAATTTGGCTTACCACTTCTCTCTCTTACTTCTAGAGACTGCACTAAGCTTGACAAGTTTGCAGTATGGTGCATTACCTCCCTGGTGCCTCATTTGCCTGAATGCACCTATAGAGATGCTATTCTTGGTGCTTTTGGGTTTATGCCCTATAAGGTCAGACTTCTCTACCTTAGAACCAGATTATACCTCAGACTTCACAACTGCAACAACCCACTGATTAAGGCCTGGAAGAGAACACACCACACAACACCTGGCTCCTGCTGGAGAACTATACTTGAGATCCTGAAGTCAAGAAGTTTGCTCACTATATTCTGCAGTCAGAAAAACCCAAGCTGGCCTACCTGAAGTACTTGACAGACCTTTGGCAGCAATATCTGCAGCAGCACACTCCCTTTATGATGAATATCAATCCTTATCACATTCCCCTCATTAATGTTGTTCACAAGTCATTCTTACCTCTCTTGCTACCCCCCTTCCCACTGAACAGTGTCTTGAGCACTGAAGAACTATCATCACTTCTTATTAACTTACCTACAAATTCCCCTCAGCTACACACTCTTGTATCAAAGCTACAACAGTAGCGCTGGCTTCTTTGTTTCAACTGAAATAAAGATTTCACCTGTTGGTGACTGTCTCCCCCCCCTTCCCCCAAAACCCTTGAATTTTATATTTACCCCTAACAAGCTTTACTTTATAGAAGCAAACATCAGAGATGAAACAAAGTATAAATTAGATTACCTATTAGAGAGGTTCTAGACTTCTTAATTGGCTTCTTTATTTGTCCTTAGACTAGTTCATGACTCAAATAAAGATTTCACCAACTTAGTTACTTTCCCTCCCCAGGAAGTTACCGTCAACAGAACAGCTGGCTAACATTTTCTTCTCTACAAAGCGGTATTCAACCCCTGGCTTTCATCTTGACTTCAAGACTCTGCTAATACCACTAGCACTTGATCAAGAGAGAATCCGTAATGTGCTCAAGAGGCTTCCCAACTCTGCTGCCATAGGTGTGGACACAATCTCCTATGAGCTTCTGAAGATTAGAACAAAGGCTATGTTTGCTCTTCTGCTTCCACTGTTTCGACAATGCTCAGCCCAGCTTTCTACACCTGAGGAATGGTCCTTTGCCAATGTTCCACCACTGTGCAAGGGTAAATGAAAGCACCAGAATCCTAGCTCCTACAGGCCAATATCCCTGCTGCCCACCTGCAGAAAGGTGTTTGAACTTTTGATTACTCAGGAGCTCTACTCTGACTCCCTCAGGTTTCACCCTGCACAGTTTGGCTTTGTTCCTGGCCTCTCCTTGGAATATGCAGCCATTCTTGGTCAAGTTCACTTCTCCAGTGCAAGTATCCCACTGTTCTGTTTGATATTTCTGAGGCCTGTGATTCAGTGGCAGAAATCTGCTTTAGTCCAAGTTGCAATGCTTCTCCTGTACATCTCACACCCTCCTTGTCAGGTATCTGTTACTGGATCCACAAGCAAGAATTCTGCACCCAAGTGAGCAATCAGCTGTGTTCTCAGCTCCTAATGGTGTGGTTCAAGGTTCTCTGCATGGTCCTATACTGTTTGTCATCTTCCTGAATGACTTCCCAAGACTCTCAGCTGACTGCCTGGTTACACTCTTTGCTGATGACATCAGAATATCCTCCTCCAATGTGCAGCAAGATTCCCAGACCATCCACCAGTATCTGCAGAAGAACAATCTTCAGCTCTCCATTGCAAAGATAGTTTCTTTGGGTTGTCCTATGAACTTGGAGAACTGCTCTCAACCTGCTAAGGTTTCTGCTACATATCTTGGCTTTCCTTTCCTTCCTACTGGACTAGACTCTGGAGCACACCTGAAGAAGAGAATTATCCTGGCAAGACAGGCACTCCACAAGCTACTGGCTGTTACTCCTCCTACAACTTCAGCTCCCAGCTGCCTCCTTCTACTCAAGCAGTTTGTCTTCCCTGTCCTGGATTTGGCTTACCACTTTTCTCTCTTACTTCTAGAGACTGCACTAAGCTTGACAGGTTTGCAGTCTGGTGTATTGCCTCCTTGGTGACTCATCTGCCTTAATGCCCCTACAGACATGCTTTTCTTGGTGCTTTCAGACTTATGCCCTATAAGATCAGACTTCTCTATCTTAGAACCAGATTATATCTCAGATTTCACCACTGCAACAGCCCATTGATCAAGGTCTGGAAGAGTACACACCACACTACACCTGGCTCCAGCTGCAGAACAATACTTGGAGATTCTGATGTCAAGAAGTTTTCTCATTATATTCTGCAGTCAGAAAACCCCAAGCCAGCCTACCTGAAGTACTTGACAGACCTTTGGCAGCAGTATCTGAAGCAGCACACTCCCTTCATGATGAATATCAATCCATATCATATTCCCCTCATTAATGTTGTTCACATATCATTCTTGCCCCTCTTGCTACCCACTGAACAGTGTCTTTAGCACTGAAGAACTATCATCACTTGTTATTAACTTACCTACAGATTCCCCTCAGCTACACACTCTTGTATCAAAGCTACAACAGTAGCGCTGGCTTCTTTATTCCAACTGAAGTAAAGATTTCACCTGTTGGTGACTGTCTCCCCCCTAACCCTACCTCTCAATTGGCTCCTTTATTTGTACTTAGATTAGTGCTTAAAAGCAAATTACAACTTCACCAGCTTGGTGACTTTCCCTCCCCTAAGGTGATTGCCACTTCCCTGAGTGATATTCTCAATGTATGTTAGAATTTAACAGTGAACCAGACACAACAATCAAGGCAGATAATCCTGATGGTTTACTTTTGAACCATAAGGTTACTCTGTACTTGACGCCTGCTGGTAATTGAGCATATCTTCTTGTATAAGAACACAACTACAACTGGAGTTACATATGAGTGTTACCATGAATATTTTCTTTTAAAACAATGATCCATCAGGAGCTTAGAAGCTCGATATTCCCATATTAGAGATTTATTGTTGCATAGCCAATGGTTCTTTCATTGCAAGACCAGATTAATGGATGATTAACATCTCAATGTTATGCACGTAAAACACAGTGTTTTCTACCGGCGTTGGTGGTCTGTCGCTTACACTCAGCAGTAACTATAGCAGTGGGATCTACAGATCTGCAGACGTATCTTTGCGCATTCAAGTTCTGTTGTTTACACTCCTTGCGGATTAGAGCAGCAATACCATTACGTGTGACACTAGTACTGCTCGAATACCCATTACCAGGATTATAAGTGGATATCAGATTGCTCATGGCACTTTTCTCTTGGCCAAATACCCTTACTGCTGTATCACAAGAGGTATAGGTCTCGCTATTTGGAATAAGCGTGCATACTGTATCGAAATCGAACCAAGCGAACGATGGAATGATTAATCGACAACCGAATCCGATGTATCTTTCAAGTCCAGTGATGCATTGAGTATAGTTGGACAAATCCCATGAGATAGTTATATATTTTACCCCTTTTAGCGTTTCCGTAAGTATGTGACGTTAGATATTACTAGTAACCGTAAGATTATGTAGGATTTGCAAGGAATTTTGATTAAGACTTTTATTGCACTAAGCCAGTTTCTTGCTGGACAAATATATTTCGTTCAACGAAACCAAGCCTAAATTGGAAAAATTGTCAGTTCAAAGCACCTTGCCACTTTTACTTATGAAGTGCAAGTCACATACACTCTCCTCATCCAGGCTATGCTGCTATTTCGTATACCGCACAGTGTCAACAAACTGCAAAATGAAATCTTTCAGGATGTGGCAGTTACCCTTTTAGGATGTGGCAGTTACCAAAATGTCGTCTACCTTGGAACGTGTATCTACTAGAGAAGGGAAAGAAGTAGCAAGTATTACAGTAATAGAAGCGGTTGTTCGGGTCTAACGAGAGAGCATACCTGATGCCTACATGAACTGCGCGTGCACCCATGTTCAATCCCACGTAGGTTGTTGTTAATATGAACACTTTAAGAAGTGATAGGCAATCCGTAGATATATTAAATGCTGTGTCGCCATGCGTCAATTTTGAGCTGTATTCATGTTTTGATGGATTCTCATAAGCTGTTGCAACAAGTTTTACGAGGTTCTCTGAGTAATGACAAAAACTATATAAATCATCGTATTTGCAAACCGAGTGAAATCATCGAAGCGAGCTTATCATGAAGCTTAATATTCTCCTAATCTCAACAATCTCTGCTGCTATACTTTTTGCTCCTTTAGAGAGTTTGGCGGCTGATGATAAAGTGGTTGTAGGCTACTACGTTCCATGGGGCAAAGTTGAACCTGAACAGCTGAGCTTGGACAAAGTCACCCATATCAACTACGGTCAGTATTCGTGAATCTCACCCATAATCGATTCATCGGGACAGCTTTGCTAATTATCCCTCAAGGCTTTGGTGTATTGACTACAAAGACTGGTGATCCAACTACCATCACCATCGATAGGTATTACGATGGCACTAGAATCCGCAAGCTGAAGCAGCTTGCCAGTGCAAAAGGTGTCAAGACACTGATGTCATTGGGCGGCTGGACTGGCAGTCAGACATTCTCCACCATTGTACGAGATGCAGCATTGCGTAAGAAGTTTATCAACAATGCACTTGTCTTCGTGCGCAAAAACACAAAACCCGAATACGATGAGAACCCAGATGGCTGGGATCTTGATGGAATTGACATCGATTGGGAGTATCCTGGTAGAAGTGCAGCTATCTGTAACGTCGTTGACAAGAACGACAGTGCCAACTACCTCATTCTTCTCAAAGAGCTCAGAGCTGCTCTTGATGCGGAATTCCCCAATGAACACAAGCTATTGACCGCTGCCGTGAGAGTTCAACCATTCGATGGTGTGGATGGTAAGCCAATGGCCGATGTGTCCGCTTATGCTCAGTACTTTGACTACATCAATGTCATGGCATACGACATCATGGGCTCATGGTCAGCCACCACTGGGCCTAATGCTCCATTTGATTATGATACCGCGAAGGGTGGGGATGCCTACTCTTTCCGCCAAGCTGTCAATGATTGGCTCGGAGCCAAATGGCCAGCCAACAAGCTTGTCATGGGAATGGCGTTCTATGGTCGTTCACTGACCGCCACTGTGGATATGAACTCCAGTCCTGGGAATATGTATGCTGCGAAGGATAGTGTGACACCAAAGGGTGACTCGTATGATGCCAATGAGCCCAACTCCTTCTGTAACGAAGGGACATTCTACTCTGGCATCTGGAAGTGGAAGTCCATCCGCAGCGATATTCTCCAATCTGGCCCCAATACTCCCGCCAGTGGTTGGAGTCGTTACTGGGACAACACCACTCAGACTCCCTGGTTGTTCAGAGCCAGTGACAAGCGATTCATTTCCTATGATGATCCTCAATCTCTCAAGATCAAGGTTGACTACACTAGGCAATCTGGTCTTCGTGGTGTGATGTACTGGGATATGAGTCATGACTCCAACGATGAGCTTCTCAATGTTCTGCAAGGAGTCCGCTGCACCGGTTCAGGATGCCCATCACCTAGCGTTCCACCAGTACCCACATCCACCGTACGCCCTACTACGACCGTCACCAGCAAGACCTCTACTGTCCCATCTGCTACCTCCAGCATTGCCTCCACTTCTGGGTCACCTAGTCCCACCTCAGCTCCCGGAATTTGTGGCGGTGTTGCTGATTGGAGTGCAGCTACCGCGTACAATGGAGCACAAAAGGTTGTGTATAAGGGGCACCTTTGGCAAGCCAAATGGTGGACTCAGAATGATACTCCTGGCAGCAACAGTCAAAATGTTTGGACTGATCTCGGCGCTTGCTGATTAGGATGTTCTTGAATAAATCACCTATTTGATGTTGCTTCGGTTATTTGAATCAGCACATTACTAACTTCGCAGTGTCAACATTGAGAAATCGAAACACATACTTTCAGTATCCTGGAAATTTGGGTTAGTAAGATTTGGGAAGTAGCGGAAGTATTCTGGAGAACTGGAGGAAATTATTGAAACTTACCTTGAATTTATAGAGTATTTATGATCGTCGACAGGCATCAATGATAATGAGGCTAAATACCAATGTTAGCAATGGTACCATAAAGCTGGAGAGAGAAGTTTTTGTAGACGGTATACTCAAATGCAATGAAGATTCAGGGAATAATAATCAATGACAACAGACCAAAATAAAATGAATCAGTTTACTGGTGAACCAACAAATAACACGTTTGTTCTAAATAGCAAGCAAAGAGATAAAATTCTAACCCCATACGGCTTTGTACTACCTTTTATAACCATTCATAACTTTCGTAAATTAGGAGTCTCGGAAGAAACGATTGTATCACTTCGGTCGATAAGTGGAGGTAAGACACGGTCAACGTGGTTTACAGTTAATCATCCACCCAACGTAGCATCGTCCGCTACTATATCAGGGAAATGAGTCACCAGAAATTAGCCATACCAATGATTATGAATTAGGATGGAACATTATGTTAGGCTGGGGTGCCTCTATTGAAGGAGTTTCGAACTCCCCTATAACTTTCATTACCAAACAGTGATTACATATTTTATATCCTCAATATGCTCTAAGTGCAGCAGTATGATATTTCTAGGCAAAAATAGAATATTGATATGTCTAGGTGTACTGGTATACATTTAACCTTATTGGCTACCATTCAAAATAAATATCACCAGCAAGGATACTGGAGCAAATCATACCTTTTAAGCCTCGCGTTGTTCCCAATGGAATTTGCTATTTTTTGTAGGGAAGAATGATAATATAATGCACAACGTTGCAAATGATTAGCACCACCGACTGACTCATATATTACGATTATACACTTTGACAACTAAGAATTTTGAGTTCCCAGACTTTACATATATCTTTCCATGACCTTCTGCAATGTAATACCATACATATTAAGTGAAAAGTACTAAGCCACTTGTGTTCATCCAGGTGCTATATCCATCGCACATAATTTCTTCTTGGCTACTAGATTAACTGCCCATGTCTCCTTTAACACTACTATAGGGAAGCTAATTGTGACTTTTATACAGTGAGAGCATCATTTGTTAACGCAGTTTATTATCAATCAATTGAATGTGTAGAGTGCAGGGTTCAACTTAGATCATTGCCAGGGCAACGCTCAAAGCACCTAGAATGGCCATGGTAGGGATCATGAGACCTGGAGCCGAGCCGCTCTTGTGATCTTTATCTTCCTTATCTTTATCGGAGCTGCTGGGGCTACTGCTTGGCGCAGTGGAAGAGGAAGAGGAAGAGGAAGCACTGGAGTGGCCAGAGCTGGTACTATCGCTGGACTGGGTAGCAGCAGTCGAGCTAGATGACGAATTGCCCAAGTTGTTGGCCATGAAATTACTTTCTATGCAGTTGTGTACGCATATTTTATATTGTGCGACGTCATTTTTATCACACTTGGCGACACATTCAGTTGTCTTGATGGTCTGCTCCTTGCTAGGGTTGGGCACGCCAACACATATAGCTAAGCAGTTAACATCACCTGGTGTGCAATGTCTCTCCTGAACACACTTTTCGTATTTGGACTGTGCTACCGGGGCTGTCAACGCAATGTTAGTAACTTCCAGGCAAGAAAAGTTAAACGATAATATTACTAGCTGTGGTGTGAACGCTGGACGAGGAGGCACTGGGCGTGGTGGTCTCGCAATTCACAGCAAGAGCAGAGATGGCGAATAGCAGCGAGTAGTTCAAGATACCCTTCATGTTTGTAGGAAAAGTAATCCCCATCATGTGTGCAACCTTTTATAGGTTTTCCAATGTTTTCTTTCATCGAAAAAGTTTATTCCAGGCACCGAGATAAAGACAATCCGAGATATGGATGGCCAATCCTTGGATTAGCGCGTTGCCTAAAATCAACGTTTCCTTCTACCTCGAATATTCTGCGATCAGTGATGCGAGTTGCGAGTTGCGAGTTGAAATGGGTTTATTAACGTTGACAAAATTGATTAATGTATGCGTGATTGTAATATAATGGAATGAGAATATTAGCTGATGATACACCCTTTGTTCTTGGCTTTCCCGGGTTTTTGGTGCTAAATATGAAGAGTGAGTGAATGCCTAAATACGCAAGTGCCAAATCCCCTACCTCTTGACGTGGATTGGGCTGGCTAGATGGCTGGCCAGATTTTGTCCTAATATTGAGTGGAGGTTTGGTGGTTAACGCAGCTCAGAAAAATGGGCTTTTGCAAGACTCAAGTACCCGTGAAATAGTGCCCGCTTGGGTGCCTTACTAGTGCCTATGAGATGTAAGATAAGATATCCACTTCAGTATGATTGCACTTGGATGCTGGATACTGTACCTCCGGTTTTGGCGTCTTTGGTGCAATCGTGATCGGTTTCAAAGCGATGCTTCAAACAGTACTGCTTATGGCAGGAGGGACACTTTGCCGAAACTAGCACCTTGGTTTTACATGTACGGTAAGAGCATACATTCTTGTAGGCTGGTGACCTGTCTGTAGTGGTAGCTGGCTCTATGCATCCCTTTCTAATATGCTCGTCAATCTTGGGAAGTGGTTAGTATAGGGGCTAGTGAATCCATAGAAGCGTTCAAGCTACCCGTCGATTGGGATTCTCTCCCTTGTTCACCGGCACGGGCTTGGCACACAGTGGGCAAACCGGAACCCTCACATCGCTAACCTCCGATTCGTACTGACACTGATGGTTTTCAGGTCTCCAATGATCCTGACTTCCATCGGTAGTCGCAAACAGTAATAAGCAACCAATTGAAAGAGACGAGCTTTCTCTAATGAAGTTACCAGAAGTCGCGTTTACACAAATGACACTTGTACGGTAAAAAGTCTGGCTCCAACGAATTTGACCGTGAATGGGATGTTCGAAGACGCGCATAGTACTCAAAGACTTACCTAATTGATGACAGTCGTTTAGTGCGCAGTTCTTGCCAATATGTGGGAGCTCCATAGTAAAGGCAACTCTCAAAACAGATGGGTGCGTTCCTTGACAAAAGCGACTGAGGACCAACAAGTTCAATCAAGTTGACAAGCCAAGGGATTTATTTATGAACTAATTTATCTCCACTCATCCCTCAATTCTACATGGAAATTTCGATTTCATCAAACCAGTATTTTGTTATAGTAACGGGCGACTATTGAACAGCCCCTCGGCCAGAACATGAACGTGATTCACGAATCCAACAAATCCCACCAGTCAGAGCACCCGTTCTTCTTAGGGTTAGTAAATCAAGCTTGGTTTTGCATTCATAAAAATACTGGTTTATATTACACAGAAGGTAGATTTCTGTCGAAGAGAGAATACAAAAGACCATGTCAATAATATTGATACCCCCACCAAATCCGTACTCACCACCATCTCGGCGTAGAAAGTGTGGTACCAGGTTAGGAATGTACAGACGCGATAAACAATCCGGTGTGTGGATGGAGAAGAGACGAATTCAAGGAAATTGGTTGGAAAAATGTTTCTGCACAAAACTAGTTCTATGCGCACTTCAGGGCAGTGGGTATGAGCCATACGCAAGGTCTAGAGGAGTTCCATTCTTCTTTTCTTGGTTTCACTCTCCAGCGGCTCGTCGTAGTCCTCTTCATCTAGAAGCATACTCCGCTTTTGAAGGACACTGGCGTTGGCTGCATCTTCCTCGCCCTGACCCCCTCCCTCACCCTCCTGAACCACCTTCTCCTCTAGTAGTTGGTGGTTGGTTTCAGTTTCGGTTTCGATCTTGATTTCGGCGTTCTGTGCTGCTTCTAGCTCTTGGGCTAAACGGGCCTTTTGTTCCATTTTCTTGTGCTGCTCCTGTAGACTGCGGTACTCCTCGAATAACTTCTCCTCGGTGTCAGATAGATCCTCCACGCTAGCCACCTCGTCGTCTGAATAATCGGTGGAGAAGTCGCTTTCCGAATCGCTCGAGGAATCAACATAGGTTTGATTGCAGATCAGCTCGTTATTCTTCATCCACAACAGCAAGAAAGTGGAGAGTAGAGCCTTTGTGCGATCGTCTAAAGCCATATTAGTTGGGTCTATTATTTGATGAGGTAAGTGCGGGTGCGGGCGTGGGTGTGAGTAATATGTGTATAAATAGTATTTCACTTTACTCCGCTGAACCGGAAGTGGGTGAAGCGCGTAAAATTTGATCACCTTCCCCTCATTGAACGCAGCTATTCTACAAAAAAACCTGGTCCCCTTTCTAAAAAAAAGAATCAATGCAAGATAATAGGTGGGAATTATACATGCTATGAACGGGCAATTGGGTACTTTCAAGTGCTACTATTACAAATCAGGGTAAATCCAAATATTTAATGACAGAATATTGACGAAATGTACAGTGGAATGCGTACGAATTGCGGTAAAATATCACAATTCCTCATACAATCCCTCATTTAGAGGTATCGAGGTTTTTGGTATCCTTTGAAAGATATTACTGCTCCAAAATCGGTCGTTTTCTAGTAATTCAGTATCGAGTAGGGTAGAGTACATTCTAAAATCTAGTATTTGTGGGTAATCTATGTTCTTCAAGCCCGTTGACATTCATTACCAACCCTGTGCCAGGACAGGTAGTTTCGAGCATGTATGGACTCCAATCACAAAACCTCTCGATTTCTGGGTCGACAGTGGTATCTCCTTCGACATTCCGAAGATCAGGTGCAGTCAAGCACTGTGGATTTAGTAACAGGCGTGTCAAACTGGGACTTTTTGGACCTGGTCTGGTTATACTTGAAGTTAGTTGATAATACTTCATTTCAGATATGGCTTCGTACGGCATCTGGGAATAAGCGCCCATCGCGATCCTGGGCAAGAATGAAACTCCTTTCAATTGATACTGAAAGAAATTAAGCGCATGCTTCAGTTGAGGCCCCTCAGACTCAGGATCGAATGTGATGGTGCATGAGACCTGGTTATCGGACCAATATTTCTGCATAAAGGCTGCCAAGGAGAGTTGCTCCCACATTGTTACTTCGGCTAGAGATCTCACTCCTTCACCATGATCAATAGGAATTTCTATTACCAGTGTATTGGGATCGACTTCAAGATCGCAATTTGAGTAAGGATTAGACTTGTATATTAGAAAGTTGGAGCGTGTCGATTATATATACTTACCAACGTCAGGTTCTATTCTGTATCCCGCCTCTCTGAAAGGGTCTACCATTTCAGACAGTTTAGACAGGCGCACACGACGAATACAAAATCTACTTTCTGGATAATGTAATCCAGGGGTCGCTACAACCATGAATGAGGATGAGGTTCATGGAATTGAGATATGTAAAGAAAGTTAATAACGTACCTCCGGCTAGAAGAGATACAGTTCCACTCGGTTTAACTGTGCTAATCTTGATTGATTGGGGGATGCACAACCATTCACACAGCCTAAAACAAGATAGCAATTTAGTATGGTTGTTAATAGAATGCACCACCGATGTATGGATACTTACTGCTTATCCACTTCTGAAAGATGCTTATATCCACTCTCACACCATATCCGGAGCTCTTCAATCCCTGCAAGTCATGTCATATGGTTAACAGCTTTGTAGCGCGCAATATGTACAGAACGTTGGGGCGTGCCTTTTTTGCTAATAAATTGTGCAATGCCACTTAACCCAGTCCCGATTCGCCGATTTCTCATCATCACTCTGTTGCTCTCTGGCCAATGTGTTGTTCCAAGAGTGACTGTCTTTGCATAAAGAAATGCCGATTCCAACGTTCCCAGAAAATCCTCCATTGAAGAATGATTATTGGGGAAAACCTCTACAAGGCAGCAAAGCTCAAAGGATTCCAAAGTCTGTTCAAGGCATGGGTTGCCGCCTTGAGCACGATAGTCTCGCTTTGTCTGGTAATGGGAATGGTAAGTGATATGCAGGATAATGTAGATGGTATATCTCTCATTACCATGGGGTCGCCCATTCTTCCGTAGTCCTTTGCGTTTTCTAGCCAAGAAAAACCGGGCTCTCCATTGGAGACCACGCGCTTGCAAATGTTGTGGTAGTCCATACCGATCTTGGCAAACACCTACGAGGATCGGGATTAATATACCGAAACAACGATACATGAGATGCTGTACCCTACCGAGTTATTGCTGGTCCATCCATATTCACAACGATGCGGATTCACCTCATAATTTTTCAAATCAATGTACTCCTCATCGAATGGGTCACCAAATGCAATTTCTGCGCTACGCCTAACCTGTAAATATAATATAAATAATATTGACCAGGAAACGGTTAGATACTCTGCCGAAGCACAGAGTATCAGGGTCGCACTTACGTTTCCACTGACGACGCATTTTCCAATCAAATTCATTATGTCTACAATCGTGGTTACAGAGATCGGGGCGCCAATATTCCTGTCAAGAGCTTCGCGTATGCGCTGATGCAGCTCCATCAGGGACTGTGGCCCGGAGGACTGTCCTCCGAATCCTTTGATAGGGGTGCCTTCCGGGCGTATGCAATGATATTTGAATTCCTAATGCATCAAAGCTTGCGTTAGACTATGTTAAAGTGGATTCAGTGTGCACTGTAGACTCGTCATACTTGTACGCTCATGTTAGGATCAAAGTAACTGTCGATGAGCAACTCTACGGACTTGACCCATCCTTCTCGGCAGTCAGGGATAACGAAGGTGGAAGGGGAAAGAGCGAGATTAGGGCCAGTTACGAGTATCTGTTGGTCTTTGGCAATGGCGGCGCCTTTTGTGTCGAATCCAACGCCAACCCTAATACGAATATAAGTAACGAATCGAGTCTTGGGATTCAAGTGTAACACATACCCCAGCATGGAGGCATCCATCAAAAAGGAAAACGGTTTGCTAGGTGTTGATCCCTTGGTCCACATACAATCTGTGCTAACAAATCCACAATTATTTAACGACGCATATATCCCTCGCTCTTCGGTTAGCGGTGACCCCATAGCCCAGAGACCTGGAATTCATTGTTAAACTCAAAATAACTGGAAACCAATCATAGTATAACATTATTACCTCTTCCTGGAGGAAGGAATTTCATGTGGAAAATACGCTCATACATCTTTTGAGCAGAGCGCTGCGCCTTTGTTGAAATTGGACTTAAAACCTGGGGCGAACTAGAAGCCAGTCAACAGTGTTTGCAAATACCTTCTCCTCATCCCAGCCAGAGTTCATGCGCTCGCACCATTTCCTTTGCATATTGAACGTCCCATCAACGACTCGTTTGACGGTTTGCCACCTAAATTAACACCAGAAATTAGCGAAATCGTGGCTGATTGCTGGGGCATAATCATGATTACCATTGTTCTCGGGCCCCGTCTTTTCGGAGTCGACTATAGGTTCTGCGGTAAATGATTTCACCAAGTCCATTGAAGCCAAATGGGGGAATCCGATCTTTGTAGTATGAAAGGAAGCCTTCTGCTAGTTGGAACTTGCATGCCTGGGGCTTCTGTTCCAGCTGAGTTGTATATGAGTTAAAAAACTCGTTGAGGACGTGAGAAGTAATAGTAGTGGGTATCCATTCGGAATCCAAAAGACTGTTGATTTTCCGCTTCTTCGTGGACGGTTTATTCAACTCCTGCTTCAGCTCTGTTGCCTTCTCTTCGGTCCTGTTGAAAATATCTGGACTTTGTGCTGCTCCAACACGGTACCTTGTTCTTAGGGTTTCTGGAGCATTCTCGCATTTTTTAAGATGGGCAACCATGAATTTCTTTTCGCCGCGTACCGGCCGGACAATATCAAAGCCTAATCTCTCAACACAGTAGCGACAGCGTGCATCATATTTGTTTGTGGTAGACCGTCTTTCTCCCTTCAAAAAATGCTCCCACAATTCATTCCGCGGTCTGCCGGCATGGACAGTAGGTGTATCAACCGGGGAGGGTGAGAGTGACGTCGAGCGTGAACTGGATCTGTTGAACAGTTCTGTATCAAGCTGTATATAAGTGGGTGAAGATATTGTCATATACCAAGTCAAGTCAGGTCTATGCACTGATTTTAAGTGGTAAGCAGATAGTGAAAAGGTAGAATATACTGTAAGTAAAATATTAATATTTGGAGCTTGAGCAAAGGTATAAAGCGTGAGACAAAGGCTCTGGTCGGGAAGAATTTAGAGTTTCGTCCAGCAAAACCATTTCTTGCTTAAATAAGAATTTCATTGGAATATTAATAAGGTATCTAGATAGAGCGGCGGTGGATGAATGACCAAATTAGAATGGAATTGGCATACAATCATGGGAAACCGAAGTAAATGCTGATATATTGAGGAATACACTATATTGCCGGATTGGGAACGTCGAGGAGAGCAGATTTGCGACATCATGGAATGTGAATATATCTATGAATCTATTATATCATTACTGCACTCTCCCACCATACTCGCAATTACCCGAAGGTTGTTAATTTGTGACTTGCCGAGTACTCTCGCACATCACAGAACCAACAATCTGGCACACCTACGTCTGCCATACGTAACAGAATATCAAGTTATCCCGCTATCTGAAGCTAACAAATCAACTTGCGCTGCTGCGGCGCATCTTGCGTGTAGGCCCATTTGCAATTTTTCTTCTTGATTATGTTACCACCAATTTGTTTATTTCTGATGGTCTAGCCTAAGAAAACAATGGATTGTTGAGCGATTCTAGTACACGATCTGGGCTTTACCTTGGTGTTACATATTCATTTATTCTTTCTTAACTCGTCCAACTTGGCCTTGGTCTTATGATGACTTTCAACCAACATTTCGATCCTGCGAGCTGGCCCTAACTCTGCTGCCATGGTGCGTACTTTGTGGTATGCATCAGCCGCGGCTTGATGCTGTAACATGTTGGTATTCTTGACTCGGTTGCTGACCCTTTCAAAGCGAAGAAACTGCCCGATTCCCGCAAAGCCAACTAATACCAGGATGATGGCTGCTATTTTATTGTTGCTGCCGTAGAGTGGTTTACCACCTCCGTAGCCAGCAGTCTGCTGACCGTATACACGGGCATCATACCCCCACCGCGGATTCTGAGCTCTAGCGTGTCGTGCCCAATGGTGAGTATTATTCACGAAGTTGTTGTAGTACACCTTTCCGTCATCATAGATTTTTCGTTGCTGTGGGTCCGACAGGACAGAGTAGGCATTTTTGATCTGCAGAAAACGCTCGTTGCTGTCCTTGTTTTTCCCAACAATATCGGGGTGAAGCAGCTTACAAAGACTGATATATTTCCTGCGAATTTCTTTCCTAGTGGCTTTTTCGTGAACCCCCAAGATTTGGTAGTGAGTGGCATTGGACGTGGTGCTCATCAGACGTTTGCCAAAGGCAGTGACGTTCCTGTTGCACGGCGGGAAAGAACAAAACATCGGTGTGGAGGGGAAGAGTAGGAATGGGGAAATGTACCGAGGGCATGCACTAATAAAACGTAGTCACGAGCTCATGTTTTGTCACTTGGTGAAATGGGGAAGGTTGTTTCAATGAGGATCAAGGATTCTCCACTGTGCACGTTCAATTACAACCGTATTTGTTGATGTAACAATGAGAATCAGGAAAATCTGGGTAAATATTTAATCGGTGAATCGGTCGGCAGGCGAGTCAAGCTGGTTGGTTTTTTTTCTATTGATACTGTTCACTTTTATATGAATAGAACAACGATATCAATACTGGTTAGTCCTTGGGTTGAACACAGTGATGAAGGGTGACAGACACAACCTAACTGGGACGCCCATAACGGTGACTGAAAATGTGGATGAATACCGGAGATTGATGAGAGAAATCTTGAAACCAGAGGATGTTGTTCTAGAATTAGGTTCGGCACAAGGAGTTAGCGCCTCGATTATGAGCAAATACTGTAAAGAGGTGAATATCGCATTATTTCTACGGAAAGGGCATCCCACTAAGCAGCGCTTCTATATTTAGGTTGTGGGTGTCGACAAATCCTTACTTCAGCATGCAGCGGCGGTAGAGCGGTTTCCTGCTTCAGAGTATCCAAACCTAAGCTATGTCGTATTGGACGCATTTGATGTCAACGCAGTTCGTAAACTCGATAAGAAATTCAACAAGATATTCATTGATATCTCTGGGAACCGATGCATAGGCGATGTGACAGAAATCATCGACAGATACGAAAAGATATTCAAGCCTGAGCTCTTCGTTGTGAAGTGTTTCCCTCTCAAGAGACTCATCAACCAATGTACCCTCTATCCTTAACCCAAAAGACCCATCATCAATGTATCCTTAATATAGAACAATGGCTGTTTATTGTCAACAAAGAAATGTGGTATTGCATGATATGTAGATGGTATGTTTAGTATGATGATAGCTCCTCAACGCCAGTCTCAAAGACTGCTTGCATGCCTTGGATCATATGCGAGGAGATATGACAATGGAATAGCCAGACTCCTGGGTTGTCTGCCACGAATCTGATGATGCGGTAGCCACAAGGCATCCCGTAGTCACCGGTATCCGACTGGCCATAAACGTTGACCACATCTCTGTACAAGGGATCTACAATCTGTGAGGCAGCAAGGCGGTCGGTTTCTGGATTGTATTTGCCATAGCCTCCACCAAGGTCATACACAGAATGGCCATGCAGATGAAATGGATGGGTTATGCATGCCCTGCTTTCCTTCAAGTAAGTGTTCTGAAGCACTACTTGGATCACCTCGCCATGTCGAATGGGGTACGATTCTCTTGCTGCATCATACCCTCCCCTGGCGATAGCAGTCTCGTAGTCAGGGTTGTTTGATCTCTTTCCAGTATACAACGCTTGTAGCATATTTCCTTTGGGTAGCTGATAAGACCTACCATTCAAGTAGGACCTCTCCTCGGTCTCGCGAATCTCAATCACAATCTCCCGATCGAAGTATCTAGGAAATGCCACTTCGCTATGGGTGGGGGATCCCGGCAAAGGCTTGTAAAGCTCAAATTCTTCCAAAAACGTGAGTGTACGCACGATGGGCGCATTCACCACTGGGTTTAGCGCCCTGGTGTTTGGTTCGGATGCGTCTGAGTAATGCAGAATTGCTAAGCCGTTGCTCAGGGCTGGCGATCGTTCCATGATCTCTGATCGCATGTAGAAGTTGCCAGATTGCTGGCTTGCATAGACCAGCGCCGAGTATCTTTGTCCTGGAGAGATTTGGATGTGATTTACTGCATGGGCAACCACATAAGAGCCATCTGCCTCAATCACTGTCAGTGGATGGCCCTCAATGGCAAAAGAAAGGTGGCGGTTTAACGAGGAGTTGATGATGCGAAACCTGTATGATTTCCCTGGATCGACTGTCACTACCTCCCGTTCGCACGTATCGTCGCATCTGGCTCCAGGTTCGGTGCAGTTCCACTTGGCGAAGGTTTTTCCATTGATGGTCAAGGAGTTGGGATCTCCAATGGGTTTGAAGCTTGGGATTCCCAGCAACCCGTTGACAATATCTTCATCACTCCTATGAAATACATCGCCCAGCATCAGCACTTTTTCTTCATCATAATCGTATGGGATTTCCGACTCGTCCTTCTCATGAACAATAAGGGCGCCGTAGGCGGTCGAGGCAGAGGCTTCGGTGTGTGCGTGGTAGAAGTACGTTCCAGCTTGTTTCCCGATGTTGATGACATAGCGATAGCTGCTACCAGGAGCGATAGGGAATTGAGTGAGGTACGGAACCCCGTCGGAAAAGGGCGTCCCCCGTTGGATGATTCCGTGGAAATGTAAAGCGAAATCGGACTCTTTCATAGAGTTCTTGACATTCACAATCAACTGATCACCGCTTTCAACATGGATTTCCGGACCCGGCGAGAGGCCGTTAATCAGGACACTAGGGCGAGTGAAGCAGTCCGAGGCGTAGTCTTCGAGGGTTACATTGAAGTTATATTTAACCACCTTGGCCAGGATCTGGCCAAGGCTGCAAAGGAGCAATAGCGAAATGAGGCAGTGATGCATGGTTGATGGCGGCATATTTGGCGCAAATCTTTGTTATATATCCACTGAAGCGCAACTTGCTCAGTTGATATGTATCGTGCCAAGTGGGGTGAATGCAATTGTTCTTGGTGGGATTATTGCATTTCGTGTGGAGCTGTCATGATGGTCACGTCTTCTCCAACCTTTCACATTGTATTCTATTTTTAGTTGAGTGAGGCACCAAATGGGTGTCATCTGCATAACAAGTACATTATCGAAAGGCGTGGTGTTGATTTCATTTCATTAGGCGTAAATACCCCCGCAAAACAAGTTTTCAAATCCCCTTCCACGATTATTTTCTTGAATTGAAATTTCAGGGGAAATAAAGTACCATCGTTACCTGACTATCTTGAGCGTCTTTCTCATTATATCATGAGTAATAATAGAGTAGATACTGATCTGGAGGTATCGAAAAAAAGGCGTCTTAATATGACTGCCACATGGAAAGGTACCAAATTGCCCATAGAGGTATTGACAACAGACACAGTGGGGAGTTTAAAGGATAAACTAGCCCATCTAACTCAAGTGAAGCCAAAACGACAGAAGATCATCGGCTTAGTCAAAGGAAAGCTTCCTGTAAGATCTCGAAGCAACTCTTCCTCTGAATTGGCTTTTAAAACGGCTTCATTTTAGCTGGATGATATTGTACTTGGCTCACTGCAACTGAAAGACAATCATACATTCATAATGATGGGTAAGCTTATTCGACCTTTGGGGATATTGCTGCATTGGAACTCACCCACTGTGCATTAGGTACCCCAGAGGAAAACATTCTCAAAGATCCTAGCGAACTTGATCTCCCTGAAGTGATCAATGATCTTGATTATGACTATATACCAGAGGATGATGATACTTACAAGAACGACAAGGAAAACAAGGCCAAGCTCATGGAAACCATCTCGAAGGTATCTGTGGTTTACCTGCGATATCGAAGTTGTATTAACGATTCACTAGGCAAAAATCCCCCTACTGAACCCGTTGCGTCAAGGTTGTATAAGCTTCATTTTCCTCGGAATTCCGTCATCGCTAACACCCCCGTAGATAAAAAGCTCCTTGTACTAGATCTAGGTAACATATGGAATACTGGCAGAAAGCAAAAGGCATAACGCCACATATCTAAATCATTCGCATCAGACTACACTCTGTTTGACTGCAAAACACCAGCAAATCACATCAGTGAGCTAATGAGGCCTGGGCTTCATGAATTTATGGTAAGGACAAGTGTACGATCTCTCCCGTTCGCATGGCACGACCACTCACTCATCTCAGGCTACTGTGTATGAATGCTACGACATTATGATTTGGAGTCAAACATCCTGGAGAACCCTGGTAAGCAGCAGATCGATAGGAGACGATCAAACTGTTGTGGTAACAGACTTTATTGGAAGGAAATGAAAGTGACCGAACTAGGTCTCCTAACACACCCGGAGTACAAGATTGCCGCAGGTCAGTGTACATCAGACAAGTCTGCTTACCAATCTGCTTACCGATTGCCCCAGTGATCGATATCTCTTGCATGTTCTCCATCACAACCAGGCGCCCAGATGGCACGCCGTTCAAACATCAGGTGAAGGCTTTGGACATAATCTGGTCGAAGTTTCCTGATCAATTCTCAGCTGAGAACACCATTCATATCGATGACCTGGGGAGGAACTTTGCGATGAACCCAGCAAGTGTAAGGTCATGCACTGTCGTCTCCTTTTGAGGTCTGGCTCACCTTCATCGCTCAGGGACTTAAAATCTCCGCATTCAAGAACGGACCGGTGTCCAGAGCCACTGACCGCGAGCTGTACCCCTTAGCCAAGTATCTGATCTTGATCTCCGAGATCAAAGACTTTCGCAAGCTAAACCACAAAGTAAGTCTACATCACGAGTTAGAGCTTCCTATGCCACGAGGCTGACCGAATTCGCTGCAGAAGTGGAAAAGCTACCCCGGAGTGCGGGAATGATGCCCAGATATATATATCATTTCAATTTGAACAGAGATATTTATTCACAAGGGATTATTTACTAATGGTGCCCACGCGCATAGACGTGAGCAAGTTCCGGGCACCGTTGCTGTGATCGTACACACCGCCGGTGAATGCGTCTGTGCAATCTTTACCAATATAGGACTTAATCAATGCCTTCCCTCCAGGATGATCTTGAATAAAATCAGCCACATCATGAATGAAGCCATCGATGATGACCCAATTGCAGTTGTCCACCTTGACTCGATGCTGGAATTGCTTTGGGCTGTAGGCGGGAAGTTCTTCACGCTTTTTACCCCAGTCGAGGGTCTGCTTGATAGCATCGATCTTCTTCTCCTGCATATGGACATAGCCCTTGACGATCTCATTGGTGGGGAATCGTTTCAAATCGTAGGTGAGCCCAAAGAAGGAAAGCAAGCGGATGGTCCATTTGGTGGGATCATACTGATAGTACCGGATGGCATTGCGATAATCCCCAGGGAACTCGTGATGGAAATTGTGATATCCTTCTCCAAGAGTGACAAAGGCCGTGATGATGTGGTCACGTGGGGTGTGCTTATCATCGTAAGTGAATTCTCCAATGTAATGTGCCAAACTGTTGACGCAGAAGGTGGCATGATGCACAAAAACTAGGCGTGCAATGGCAGAATAGAAAAATCCTCCCTGCCAATCTCCCCAGCATAGACCAGGGACCAATGTGGGGAAGACGAATCCCATGAATAGTGCGAATTTCACATAATGCTTGTGTTGGAAGACCACGACAGGGTCTTTCTTTAGATCCGACGTATCAGCGTAGCCAATCTTTCCGGGTTCAGGCTTCATCAGCAACCAGCCAAGATGAGAGTACCAAAGTCCTCGATTAGCGTTGTAAGGATCCTAGATTTAGTTTAGTATATGCTTTTGTACACACACAGTAGGGAATATATACCTTGTCAGTATCTACATAGCGGTGATGAGCGCGGTGACCACGACTCCACCATTGAATGGAACCCTGGACTGCGGCAGCTCCTGCGCAAGAGAGCATAATTTGAACTGGAAGTATGGCGGAATAGGACTTGTGAGCCCACAGGCGATGATATCCTGCAAAGGATGATTAGGATCATTCCATTGAATAAGAGCATGGAAGAGACTTACCTCCAGTAATACCGAACGCCGAGATGTAGTAGTAGAACAATGTCCAGAGAAGGGTTTTGGCTTGCAATGAAACGTTCACGAAGCCATAAAGTGCGATAAGAGGAGTGGAAATCAGTAGGATGCAATGGACCTTGTGAAGACGGCTCCATAAAGAACGCTTTTCCCAAGGGATATCTCTAACTTTCTCAGTCTTGGTCATTGTAAAGAAGCTGCAGGAATTGCTTGTCTAGGCCTGAAGCTTAGACTGGCTGTTATATAGGCAATAAGCATAAACGTTAGCCCAATAGATTTTGAGGATTGAGATGATATTCCAGACCTCCATATAGGGGACCTTATTTCCAAGAGTAATTCCCAAGTGTGGTAGCCAATGTGCTCCTACAATACAGGAGTTGATTGATTTGTGATTTCCTACCAGGTTTTAAATTGATTCTAGAATCCAAAGACGCATCGTAGATACCCAACAGTCCATGTAGCATAGCTCAACTCCACATTATTAAGCCATAGGTCGCTCCAGCTACCAACGAAAACACTTTAAACGTGGCAATATTTCTTTCACTCTACGTGTAAGAATATTCCCAAAATCTAGGCCTTCCGGTATTCAAAAATGCTTCGGAAATCTGAATTCACGTCCAATGATGGTATGGAAGTAGTACTAATTCAGAACTGGCCCTGGTTATCTTGACCTCGATAGGAATTCCCTCGAATGATTGGCTAGAGTCAGAAGTGTGATCAGTATTGGAAGAGTTGATTGGATGCTCGATATGACTTTCAACTGACAGTGAGAAGTCAAGCCACCTAACCCCACCATATGTCAAGATTTTCTCCAAGTAAACCTGCCTATGTATGAAAACTTGCGATATTTGTCGTTGTCATAACATGAAATTCCGCCATCACATCCAGTACAATCGAAGGACCTACCTGCTCAATATTGGCCATCCAAGAGATTAGCGGATATCACTGCGTAAATAACCGAAGAATGTTGTACTTGGAGAGCCGATGTGGCCCAAAACCCCTCAGCATTACTCCCAAAGGTATAGATGATCTACAAAGAATTAATGAGTGGCCATCCCATTTACTCTACTCCAGGTTTATCAAAAATGAAGACTTGGTAATCTCTACTATATTCCACATATTCCCTAGTCATTATTGATATTTCTTTCTTTGCCCCATATCACAGAATACATCCCCATTTATGATCTTGTTAATCTTGGAATCGAAGTGTAAGGCTACACAGGGCTTTACTATTTTGGCATATATATATATATAACACTACGGGAGCTTTTCTCCAGCTATATAAATATATGTCACCATAATAACCTGACTCTGATGAATTGTATATACACTCGAGAGTTCACAGCATAAATTCTTTTTGATCCATATGTGTCCCTGATTGAGGTTATAATCAACTGTCCTCTCCTTCTGCACGTGACTAGAAGATTCCAACACATTTGTTCTGAATGGGATGTTTTTAAGATAGAATATGTTGTATAAGTTTTGGAGATGTTGGAAGTGATTGGGAGAACAAGTAGATATTGTGGTTTTCACTTGATGATTTATTGAATGTAAAAGTAGCATTTATACTTTTACATGGTCCTGGCAGAATATGTTTAGGAAGGTCCCCAAGAACATATGTGCAAAGTTTGGGCCCACTTAGACAACTTTGAATATTTCACCAACGTGCCAGGTACCCAGGACATGAAAAATCTCAAAGTATATCCCAACAAGGAATTTGGCCAGAATTCTCAAAGTTTTGTAGACTATGATCTAAGTGACTAAGTTAAGAGGATATTTGGGTGTAATTACGAAATTTACAACAGAATATAGTGTGGCACTTGAAAGGGTGACAGTTGCGTGCTGAGTGTATTCAACACTCAACTAGTAGGCTTGCTTAACGATAGTAAGCAAAATCTAAAGAACTAATGGTGTGTAAGACATGACCACTAAAAATTGGCTATTTTGTTGCTTGATCGATTCTGAAGTATTCCACAGTAAAATGGAACAACGTTGTATTGTCTAATTAGATGATTTCAAGGTAGTACGAAGCCAAACGATATGAGAAATATCATGGTGGAGAGTAGCACCGACAATTCCTGTGCTTGTGAGTCAAGCTATTGGTAGACTGTTGGGCATTTTCCAAGATTTACATCATTTAAATAACAGTCATTGAGGAAAATTAATTTATGCCTATCTCGCAGCTTAGTGGCTGGCCGATCCCATATTACTATATTTGGGGAGTAAGTCCAGCCTTAGTTTGAGATGCCGAGAGTCTGGACTAGAATTTCGCTATCATCATGATAAGGCGTTAATCGGAGTAGGAATACAGGAGCAAGAGCACAGCAGCAGGAGTTCAATATGCAAAATCCGAAGTCGATTTATATATTGTGTATAAGACCAAAGTCTCACCCGACCTTCCTTCAGTGCGTGCCATGTCCTCTTTTATGAATGTCTCGACTGTAGTCTAGTTTTATCTGGACCAGTCATTCGAAGCTATTCCATCTCAGCAAAACTAATCGTCGATACGCTATCTTCATCATATCTCAAAACGGAGTTTGATGGTTTAACTTCCATGTGATCAAATTCTCGAAGTGGAATAGATATAGCGAAAAAGAGAATACTTCCTTGTTTGTGGGGTGTAGACTTCTTCCATCTCTTTGATTGGTATCAGAGATGCATTTTGCCGAATCCACCAATATCATCCATATATACACCTTTGAAATATCGATCCAGCAACGCTTGGCTGCAGGAGAAGTGGCAAACAGACAGGCAAACAAAAGGTTTTGACGCTAGTATACTTATGGTATAGCATTGCAGCAGACTATGCAACCTTAGATCATCAAGGGCGTCATCGAAAAACCTGTCTATTCTGGTTTGCTGATGCTCAGTTGACTTGGGTAAAGTACTTGGCATCGTAGGAGGGGCTCAGCAAAGAAGGAATTAGCATGAAACATATGGTGAACTTCAATGGCTGCAATGTCTGCTAATAAGGCTAACATTATATGACTCTGGAATTACGCAGACACTCCTTCACAGCCAAACATATCTCTTGAACCAAGACTAAATGAGCCAATGGTCGACGCAGTTACGACATCTATGATGCTATGATATGCTAAATTATTGTCTTGTAGCTCAGATCGAGAATACTTCATGCTTATTACATCACAATGGAACATGCAGTGTACGTAATTGGTTATGAGTTCCGCACTAATGCACACCAATCGTACATTGTCGGTAAGGATGAAGAATAGCTTGGTGCTGGTAAAGAGTCAAGGCAGTAATAATTCCCAATTCGGCCTCTGATATTCATGGCCAAATAAATCATTCTATATCCAGTGTAGGGCTGTCTTATTTGAACCAAAGGGATGATCCCAATTCGATATAAATTACCGGTTTTCTTGATGCTTGCTTAATATCATGAGAACAGACTTTGAATCACAGCCAATCATCCAAATCGAAATGTGACGAACCATTACACCGCCATTGTTTCGGAGAGAACTAGAAAACCGCTTCGAAATATATAAAGGTCGCATCTTCGGTTGGTGGAACTTCGTCATTGTTATTGTATTTTCCACTCGACTTCACATTTCTCAATAACCCTTTCACACTATGGAGCTCGCCACTAACAATTTGGGCAGTTTTCCCTCTCACCTTATCTCCGAATCACTCTCCAATCCCATATGGGGCTACATGGATTCTAAGGACAGCGAGTTGACCAACCCACAGAACCTGAAGCCCACTGACAATAGCAGCGATGTCAATGGATATGAGAACCTAATCAACTATCAAATGAATCCAGGCTTCAACAATGACATTTCCCAAGCTGTTTCCATGGGGGCATTCGAATGGGACAATACGGGAAACATCCTGACCAATTTTCCCACCGAACCATTCAACCACAGACGTTCGAGTTTTCCCGACAACTCACTTGCTGATTTTCCAGACCTGGCTCAAGGTCGCAGAAGAGTTGTATCTTGGGGTGACCTGGAAACCCCAATGAATCTAAACAATATGGACATGTCAATGCGCCGTGCATCAATTAGCATTCCCTTACCAACTGACAAAAGCAACTCCTTCATGAGTGAAGAGTTGAGCAGCCCAAGATCGGCCACCTTTACCACTGAAGATCAAGTTAGCTCAGACAACAACTCGAAACCAAGGGAATCCAAACCATCTACCAAAGCTGGCGATTGCGAACAACAAACCGTGGTCGAGAAGCGTCTCAACAGAAGACGAGAGCGTAACAGACTCGCCGCTCGTAGAAGCCGGGAAAAACGCACCCAGTTTTTGCATGATCTCGAAAGAGTCAACCACGCACTTCAGAGCGAGAACAGTCAGCTCAAAACCAAACTTTGCGACGTTCTACGGGAGTTGGAGGTTTTGCGCAATGCGGCTTCTCAGCGCTGATCCAACCCTCATGATTAGCATCATTTGTAGCATCTAGATTCATTCCCTCACTTGCTGTAAAAATTTCTTAACGACTTTGTTTCCACAGACCCCCACCGGGTCCCGAAATCCTTCTAATAATTGCTTCTGTAACATAGACATTGAGCATTCCCATTTAGATACATATTGATCCTTGCCTCATCAATAAAGGGATAGTCTTCAAATGCACACCGCACCTACTATATTAGTAACTCAGTGCGAATTTATTAAGTATCGTTGCACACAACTGCCCATGGAATGTTCTAATCGGTCACCGCATTAGAATAGGTATAAAAGGCATCACATGTATCTGTCTGGCTCGGATCGAAAGTATACTAGCGCGTTAGTTAAGATTAATAACTTGCCGGTGTTGAGCACGAAGTGATATATCAGGACTGAATAGTCTAGAAGGCAATGGATATACTTGGAAATCAGGTCGAACAGTGTTTGGCGATTGTATGCATATATACACAAAGAACCCAACAAATTCACCAAGTCTTTTCTCCTGCCTTCTTTGTATCTCAGCCACTGGTTACGATAGTACAACCGTCACCCGCCAATCGTCGTTCCCATACAGCCACTGGTTTTTCCCATCTACATCTCAGGCAATTTGATCGGTGCCAAGATCTAGGACGGCAAAGGGGTTGGTGTGAATCCACTTGTTTGGATTTCCAGCTTAGTCATCAACGATAGTGATATTACTGGGTGGACGAGTGTGGGCGAGTGTGTTTGGTAGCAAGTAGTAGGTGGTGGGCGGTGGGCGGTGGGTGGTAGTACTAGACTATATTGCTATTTCCTAGCACTTCATCTCGGAAACTCTTGTTACTTTTGGCTATTAGAGCCTCCTTCCCAAAATATACATCCCAGCTATTGTCCAGATTCTTTTGCATTTCCGTCGAAGGTGACGTTAGTGTGATTGTCACTTGTTGGTTTGTTGAGTGAAGACAAGGCTGTTGCAGCCTGTTAATCTGCTGTTGATAATGTTGTAAATATTTAGTTTACACCTAAACCATTCATATTACGTAAGATTCGACTTAGCCTATTGCTAAGTTGTGAATTATTTACTTGAGATTTAGTTCGTAGGATATTAGTGAAGACCTGGAAGTTATCAAAATTCTCAAACTCGTTGAGAAGCCCCTAAACTCTGCACATGGCTTCCTGGAACCTTCTTTATAGCATTCCTATCATTAACTTTACGAGGTTGCCCCAAAAGTATAAATATTTTATTTGAACTCAATGAAACAACAAGTGAATATCATGCAATTCTTCTAGTTCTCCAAATCACCTCCAATACTCCCTAGAATCTTGCAACAGATGATTCCAAAGAACAGGAGTATCCAGATATAAAACCAGATGTATGGGTGATTAAGATTAATAATAACTCCCGTATGCTCGACCTGTGGATAATTCTCAACACAGTTGCTGCCGTCATGATTCTTTGGCATGTCAAGGTTTGGACTTGAAGTTGTAAGTTTCATATTTACACCTAAACGCATAAATAGCTAAAGAATTCTGAAAGCCAAAAATGCTTCAGGTATATTGTATTTACACCTATATATTTACATTAACTTGGTCACTCAGGTCCTATTATGAGCTTTTTTGATCCCTAACCAAATATTCTGATGGAGTTATACCATATTTTTGGTATCTGACATTTTGGTGAAACATATTCGAAATATTCCCCAAGTTGTCTAAAAGGCCCCAAGCATTGTGCACATGTACTTTGGACCTTCCTAAGCTTATTCTATATGCTTTACTTGTAAACGTCTACACTCAAATCATTGAGTGAACACTGAACAATCTATTAGTTCACCCAATCACTATAAAAACTGAAGTAACATTCAGAAGAATGAAATTGAGTTCAAGTAGACAGGAATGAAAAGTCCTGTGCAAAGTTTGGGAGACTTGGAGATTAGCAATAATATCATCAATTCATTTCTAATAAACGATACATGAATGATATGGGACAATACAAGCAAGTGATTCTGGGTTTGGACTGTTTGAAACATTTTCATATGCTGATTAATAGCTCACCAGAGTTTTAGAATACAGACTATAGCAAGCTAGCATCGTCAGTATTTATCTTCATAAACAACCACAATTCCGCATATTCTTATCTCCATAAATAATCACAACTCTGCGTATTCTAATATTCATAAACAAGTACATAAAATTATGCATAATGTATCATAGTCCTCGGTTTGGGAAAGATCGTTCCTGTGATTGTAGGCAAGTGTCGAGCCCGATCCACATAAGAAACATTTTGAATACTATTATTATTCCCGGTGCATTCAAGTTGATTACCAGTCTTATCCGGATCGTATGGGTTGTATATACGTATGGTACTATATATATGTAGATGTGGCTATATCCTCAGCCATCTATTCCACATGTGATTGCTTGGTATTTTTATTCGGCCCCGGTTTCTTATCATTGTTAAGAAGACCGAGTAAACCTCTTCGAGCTAAAAGAGCAATCATGACTGAGAGTCAAAACACAGTAGTAGTTCCCTGCAAATACAAAACAGGCCGTACCTTAGGAAAGGGTACCTATGCAGTAGTTAAAGGTGAACGTGTTTCATTCTTCGATCTTCACTCGGTGAACTAACATTTGCTATTGTTTCACTTTTACAGAAGCTTGGCACGTAAGTCTATTCCTCTGGAGTAATCCACATACTATTGGACACTCAACCCTCACTCGTAGATTGAAACTGGGAAAGCGTATGCGGTAAAAGTCCTTAGTAAGCAAAACATTCGAGGCAAAGAGGACATGGTGCGTAATGAAATCGCCATTTTGAAAAAAATCTCACATGGACACCCCAATATCTTGACCTTGGTGGATTACTTCGAGACCGCCAATAATTGTATGCTTACTTTCGTGAAACGTTACCATCTCCTCTGTTAAAGCTTCTCTTGCCACAATAGTATACTTGGTTACTGACCTGGCTCTTGGGGGCGAGCTGTTCGATAGAATATGCGAAAAAGGCAACTATTATGAGAAAGATGCCGCTCATTTGATACGAACCGTAACAAGCGGAGTTGCCTACCTTCACGATCAGGGAATTGTTCATCGAGGTTAGTGTGTGAGAAAACTAAAAGTAGAATGCCGTTAATAATCAATTATTTAGATCTAAAGGTATCATTTTGGAAGGTCTGAACACCAGTGTTCTCTAACTAATCATGACCTCACCTAAGCCAGAAAATCTGCTATTCCGGACGCCAGAAGAAAATACCGATTTATTGATAGCGGACTTTGGCTTATCCAAAATCATCGACGATGACATTAGCATATTAATGACCACGTGCGGCACTCCTGGATACATGGTAAATATCAGGAAACACCTCATCAATTCATGGAACGTTTACCCATTTGCTGGCATGGTAGGCACCCGAGGTTCTCAAAAAAGTAGGCCATGGCAAACCAGTGTAGGTTTATTTCTTGGGCACTATCTATGCCTCGCATAATAACCGAGTATTTGTAGCGATATGTGGGCCATTGGTGTGATCACCTATTTTCTACTCTGCGGGTACACCCCCTTCGATCGAGAGGACAACGTTGACGAAATGCGAGCCATTATGAAGGCCAACTACTCGTTTACTCCTGAGCAATACTGGCTACATGTGTCAGATACTGGTAGATATCCTGCAGCAGTATTCACATCATAATTCTTTAAGCTCACACAGTCCATCCTCAGCTAAAGACTTCATTCAACACCTTTTGGTGGTCGATCCAAGCAGACGGTTGACAGCCAAACAGGCCTTGGAACATCCTTGGCTTCGTGATTTGGCGGTCGCTCCACCAACCGAGTCGCAGCTCGATCTTTTACCCAATATTCGAAAGAACTTCAACGCCAGAAGAATGTTTCGTAAAGCCATCGACGTCGTCAAAGTCGTCAATAACCTTAAAAACTTCTCTAGAAGAGCACACTCGCCATCTGATGAGAACCTTGCTGATATCAACGTATTGGTACCAGCCCCGGCAAGGTCAGAAGATAGCGACTTGTCTCGCTAGTCAATCGCGCTCACCCAGATGCATATGTTAACAATAAACCATCAATAGAATCACACCTATTTATTTACCAAGCAACGCGTCCATCAAATGGGAAATTTTCCTCCACATTATTCATTCTTGGCCGATTCATTATTCGTTGTTGCTGTGTTGTTATCAGCTTCTGGTGATATCTACCAAATCCAGATCTGGCCAAACCCAATGAAATTGTCTACCTGTCCAAGAAGGGTTAAAATCCACCAAGCCATTTTATATTGTTGTTGCTATATTATATTATTAGCATCCGTCTCCAACCTATATAAGCGCCGATTGCTAGAGACCAACCTCACAGTCTTTGTATATTTAGCATGGGTTTGATCCAGAAGATTCAAAACTCCTCCCTTTTTACTCACTGGAGAGTGAGGAAGTACACCAAGAGAAGAAGTAGGTCTTACGAGTTCGACCGCCGTGATGCCAGCTACGATCAACGAACATACGCCAACGGAATATTCCACGACGATGACTTCGGTTCCCTTGGCTCACACATCCCCATCTCACCTACACACCGCTCTCCTCATCTAATTCGTTCCAGCGAGGCCTACAACAACCTATAGATTGTATTATACTACACCAATGAACTCCATTGAAGCCAATTAATTTTATTATGTATTTTAGTGAGAGAACGGGCACAGCAGGGGAAAGGATTGAGAAAAGTTATTTACAATACGATTTCGTTAAGTAGCGCGTCATCGGGGTTCAACGCGCTAAATAGTAATTGATCGAACTCCCCATTAGGCAGCAATCTTTCGCACATTTTATCTATAGCCACCACGCTGAGCACCGTCTGCACATAGGCATCAATCAAGTCATCGATCCCAATGCCCAGTTGGTTGAAGTCCTTGCGGTCCATCAGCAGGAGTCTGGATGTCTCAGTGGACCAACTGTCTTCTTTCTTCACTGACAAGTTGGTACCAAGCATCTCCCAAGAAGTGGAGGTGGGATCATCCTCAAGATGACCCAACAGAGGCTTGCGTGCTTTGCGTGCATAAATACAAACCGGTCGGAAGCCGTTTCGATCTCCAGCAACCATCATTCTCAGATCGGAAACATAGGTGTGGTTTCTGCGGTTGGGGATGGTGCCAACATGGTAGTAACGGCCAGCACGGGTGGTGGAAGACCAAGATGCGTTGCCAACAAGAGATTGAACGATGAATTTGTCGTAATGATGCTCTGTCTCCATGAAGTCTTGAAGCTCCTTAGGGTTGGTGATGGTATATACTCCTTGGCCGGCGTTGCTGTAAGGCACTTTAAGCACCGCCTGGCCTCCCATCGAGTCGATCCACAGGGGAATCTCATTCTTGGTTACGTTTCGAATCGTCTCGGGCATACGCACGGCTAGACCACTATCCTGGATCTCGGCATTGAGGAATTCGTAGGCACGAGCAGCCATCATTTTATTGCGGCCACCAGCCAAGCAAGAGATAATCTTGTTCATCACAACGGTGCGAGTATTCAAAGGAATACGATTCCATGGCTTCTGCGTCACGTAACGGAAGCAGGCACGGATCGAATGCCATTCTATACGAAGGTTAGCGTCAGAGGGAGTTGGGAAGGAGAGGGTGGAACAGTAGTTACCATCATTGCGATCACGAATGTGCAAAACGCGATCAACCCATTTGACAGGTGGATCGTTATCGTCCTGGTAATACTCGACCAGATGCACCTTTTCGTGGGTGATATCAGCCATGACTGCGGCATACCCACTGGCCTCCATCTGATTCTTGTCATAAATCACCGCCAGTCCACCAAGACTGGGGTCGGCAGTGCTTAATTGTTCGCGGAAGGCAGATTCCAGCACGATTCGATAACCGCCGAACTCATCGGTGTCGCTCAGCAACGGCATGGACTTCTGTCCAGAAGGGCACGAATTGGTTTCTACAATGATCATCTGACGATGTCCTTGCGCATTGGTGACGTTAAACAAATCCGATCCTAGAGGGACAGTGTCAATAACAGGACAACGTACAGACTACTCATTGGGTTTGCTAACCTGCCCACTGGAAGTGATTGGGATGGTATTCACACAGAAACTTGCTTAAAACCTTGGTGTCGACCTGAGGGTTCAAATGAGCATAGCGAGCCATGATGCGCTCGTTACCCAATGTGAAGAACGACGAAACAAGGGGGTGAATCTGAGCATTGAGAACACGAGGGTAGAAGTGCTGCTCAGACTCAAACTCACCAGAGTTAACCAATTTCGCCGAGACCTTGCCGCGATCCTTCTTGCTGGGCATCTGCTCAACAATGTCAGGATTGGCAGGCTGGCTGGTTTGAGTGGCCATGGAGACTCCATCAGCCAAGCTTGAGCGACGCTCAACCCCGTTCGGGGACGGCGCTTGAAGATCGCTGTTGATGCTCATAGGAAAAGAAACTAAGGAAAAGCAAGAAAAGAAGCTGGAGCAGAAGAGAAGATATTAAAGGAGTTGATCTTGGTTCAAGAAAGGCAAGAGCTGGCCGCTTTATACGAGTATCAACTGGGGTCGGTGGCCATGGTACTTTATGCAAGGATGGGACAATTTCATGGATGCTTTTCCACTACACCAATACCATACTACAAACTCACCTGGTGGTTCTTGTGCATTACGCTAATTCGTCGGAAATAAAATACGGGCTTTCTCTCCGTTGATTCAATGATACGGTGATTTCGTGGCATTTAATTTGGAGCAGTCACCCCGCACGTCACATCAATCATGGGATTATGGCATTCTGCCCAGAGGGAGCTCCTCGTCATCTGGTGAATTACACAAATCCCAGCGAAATATTTTTAGAACTTTGTGGTCAACTCTAGATAACCTCACATGATTTCGTACGCTCTCTACTTAATCTAAGCGACCCCTTAATCCGTGGCTATTGATACATATTGGCCAACTACGTCGCACAATACCACCAGCAATATATCTCTATTAGTCTAGCACTGCATCGCTTCTCTGCATCGCTTCCCGTGGGAAATTGTGTACAATTTATGGAGTAAGTGCTAGTGTACATTCAAAAGCTGTTAGATCTAGGTGAAGGGGTTATACGGATAAGCCTCGAAGCTTCTTGAGCCTTTGCCCCATGTGGGGGAAGGCGACGAGCGATCGAAGTCGAAGGAGCTTGCCGTGCTTCTGCCGGTGGATCCAATTCCTGGCAGCTCGAAGCAGTCCACAGATCCCGAGGTTGCTGGATTCGTCGCTTGTTGATGCACGAAGTAGATGAACACCATGCTGGCGATAGCACTCACCAAGAAGATGACATCGAACCAGCGTTGGTAAAAGTTGAATTCGATGGCGCTCAGCACTTCAGATATGATGGTTCTAAAAGAAACGCTCGTTAAGCGCGAGCACGAGCGCAAGTGCAAGTGCAACTGCAAGTGACACGAACCTGTATTCCAATGGCAGACTCATACGTAACATCAGCACTGAGCTTAGAAAGTACATTCCCATGATATAGGCCAAAAAAAGGACGATATTTCCCGGAGAAACGCTGGTTGAGAACGCCTTGAAGAACTAGCGAGCGGTCAGTACGAAGCAGCCAATGGCAACGGTCCAACAGCCACATACTTTCATCAGCTGGATAAGCATCCCGCGAATGGAGCACATGATCATGATTCCGACAAAGAGGAAGCTAAGCTGCTGCGACCAGAATTGAACGTCGACCTCCATGTTCACGTGGGTTCCCATTAACGCCAGACTATATGTGATAGGATCTGTCTTACCGATGCGATTGAAAACGATGTTGATGATGGCCTAACAACGGTTTCGTGAACACACAGATCTGTAGTGATTTCTAGAGAAGCCTACCATAAACACTTTGTACACGCAATATCCGCTGAAGAAGTAGCCCATCAGGTTGAAGTACTTTCCTTGCCAGGTTTGTGCATATTTGAGGCGATCCTGTCGTAGAGTCGTTGTTAGCTTCCACCTGGATGAGATCTGCCGGCCCGAAATACTTTTTCTTGGTACAAATCGTCGATATCCATGAATAGCTGTCTGCTGAACGTTTCCAGAGCGTCGATCTCCTGGCGTAGCGTGTTGACATCTGTCAGAGTTAAGGGTTCGTTTTGGTGGCCTGGTGAAGCGATGTTATCTCAGGAGAAAAGGATACTTTCGCCGGATAGCCCGATGTTCGTCGCTACAGTGTTGAACATGCGTCGCATAAACCCGCCTGTGCTTCTGTTCTTCTGCCACCCGGTTAGCCCAGATCGTTAGTTTGGAATCCACATCCACTTACCTCTTGCGTTCCCTTGACCTTCATCTGAGCTGAGACGATTCGTTTTTTCTTGCTCATGATCATGTCGATCGTTTGGGCCAGCTTGCGCTCCGCAGCTAGGATATCGGTATCTTGAACCTGTCTGTTGGCCGAGTTAGCATCGACCCCACGCGCGGTCTGTATTGAACATGGCTTACCTCATGAACACGAACAACGTGGTGTACGGACTGTTTACCGCACCGAATCCCGAAAGAATCGCCATAATGGTGACCCCGATAACACCCACCCTGCTTAGTCCGGGCTCGATAGCGAAGAATCCTATTCCGATACGTAAGTGCAAGAACCCGTGAAAGTGCTGCTGTATATTCAGCTACCTTTGTCCTCGTTTTGAATGGGGAATTTATGCCCGACTTTCCAGAAGAAATAAAAGTACACCAGCCAGCAACCAGCCGCTAACGGTAAACAGTTACGCCGGGTGAAGCCTAAAAAGGCGGGGGAAAGAGGTTAGCCGACTGTGTGGGTGGCTGCGGAGGGAAATGATGTGGGTTACTTTCGTGCCGATTGCTGAGAAACAGGAAAAATTGGAAGAACGGGATCAGCACAATGACGTTTAGCAGCAGCCCGTAAAGGTTAAGTTTCCAGTGTAGCCAGCGAGAGCTAAACGACAAGAGAGTCAGGAAGGAGGTCCACCAAACCATTCACTGCTTGCTGGCAAGAGGGTACCTGTTCTCCATGACTCCGGCAATTTCGAAAATAATCAACTCGAACAGCGTGCAACTCATGGCGAAGGTCGAGGCAAACACGACTTGTAGTAAACCATGCCGCTCAGTGTTGAGTTCGTAATCTTTGAAGAGCTTCTTTACCAGGAACACCCAGCCAAATGCAAAAAATAGGATTTGAGAGCCTGCGAGTATCAGCCAGTCGTAAATCAGGACAAAGGTGGAGACGTTGGTTGGTGGCATTATCGTAGCCTCTATAGAGAATGAAGAGAGGTGAGGGATACAGCACAAGCACTACGTTTTGGAGCTATCGTTTGGTCAGTCTCTGCGGAAGTGTCAAAGGAGGGCAACAACGTAGTAACCTATAAGCGGAATCTTGATTATAATATGGGCACAAGTCATGAAATTCAGGGAGCCTATGACAATCTCAAATGAAAGTGAATCGCTGAAATCAACGGCCCTACCTGATATTGACTACGGGCTGATTAGTGACATTATATGAAGGCGTTGGGATGTGATAGGTGATCAAGAGGAGTCTAAATTTAGTAGCTCCCTTCTCTCGTTTTCCCACTTACCCTACTTTGACTTGTGTTTTATAGACTTTCCGTATTGTATAATATTTGACCTGTCCCACTTGGTTCGAAAAGAATGTATCCGCTACTAACTGTACGCTGTACTCGTAAAAGGGTATGGAAAACCGCTGGCTACTTTATGGTGCTGCTCTGCTTATCCATCGTAGGTTGGTCCTATTATGGATACGTATTCAGCGTATGTAGCTATATTCGCAAGGAGAATCCCTTCTTAGGTACCTTTGTGTGAAACTCAAAACCCCACCCGCATGACTCGCATTTATATTTCTTTTCTTGCCAAGGTGCATTGTATCTGATCATATACCACGCTTTGTTCGTATTGTTCATGTGGAGCTACCTCAAGTGCGTGTTCACAAACCCTGGAAATCCCGTTCAGGTTAATGGAAGTTTCGCTTTTGCTCTCCTTTCTCCCTGACGTTAATACCGTGAATAGTCTCCACCTAGCTTGGTTCCTTTGGACGAGGAAAATGGTGAGGGTTGTAGCATCCTCGCAGAAAGTAGTGAGAACCTCAATCTAAGTGATTCGAACTTGGATGGGCTTCTGCCACGCACAAAGGAAAACGCCACCGTCACCGTCAAGAACGATGGAACAAAGAGATACTGTCGCAAATGTAGAGTTGAGAAGCCAGATCGGGCTCACCATTGCAGCGCTTGCCAAGAGTAAGTTGAGTTTGCACGCCATCTGGACGTCATCACCAACTAATTGAGCTGGAATAATGTTTAGGTGTGTTTTGAAGATGGACCAGTAAGACTTTTTGCCCCTTCACTACAGTTAGCACGCTAACCACCTATATGCACATACTGCTCTTTAGTCACTGTCCCTGGTAAGTGATCTACTTGTGGAGTGGTATTTTCTTGGATAGTCCAAGTAACCGATCGTTTTAGGATCAATAATTGCGTAGGTTTCAGAAATCAGAAATTCTTCTATTTGTTTATTCTGTACGGGGCTCTTTACTGCACCTTCGTTTGTCTGACAACCCTACCACCGCTGTTCCATTTGCTCAGCCTGGAAGATGTAGGACCTATATGTTGCTCGGGTACAGAGCCCTTCTCACTAACGCTCGGGTTGTAGGGAATCTTCTTGCTAAGCATCCACTGGGTGTTTCTAATTTTGGCCGGTGGTCTATTCTCCATATGCTTGATAGGGTTTACTGGCTTCCATACCTCTATGATATTGAACAATGTAACCACCATTGAAACATACCAGAAGCACAACTACAAAATAGAGGGCGAGTCAGCCGCACAAAAATACGTGAACCTGTTTGATCTAGGGAAGAGGTATGCGCAAACTCGCCTAATACTTGACATCGATATCCCGAAATAACCGGTTGGTATGTTTAGACGCAACTTCATGCAGGTCATGGGCCCCAAATGGCAACTCTGGTTTATCCCAGTGTTCAACAGGTAAATGTACAGCGATTCTTACTGATGGAAGCGTCCTGCTAATTTCATCTATGCTTTAGCATCGGAGATGGCATAAGCTACCCATTAAACTCCTACGCCTACAGCACGTTGACTTCCGACACGAACGAGTCCATTGCATGAAAGGATCACCTCCCCCATTTTACTTCTTTGCTACACCACTCTCCATACCCAGTAACGTTTTTCAAGTAAACACTATCCGTTTGTCTAGAGCTAAGCAGCTGTATAGTCGGGAAATACGATCGGCGAGATATTTTAACCAAGGTTGGGAAACTCTTGCATCGAAAGAGCCCACTTCTATATTATAAAAAATGGAAAACAGACATTTTGAAAGATATTCGTACATGGATTTGCGAAAGTGGTGGTCTTATCAAAGTAATAGAATAAAGTGGTCGGCAGCGACCGTGGTTAGGATTACAGAAGCAAAAAGGAATGTGCAGTCAAGCCGTGTCCGGTGCTTAACTGGGCACGGACTTGCCACCTTTCAGGATATCGAGGAACTTGGCCTTGGACATGCTGGCCACTAGATTGACATCCACATGGTATTAATAAAACATCCCCCAGGTAACAGGTGAATCGGAACAACTAACCCTTCTCCTTGTCCGCCGCTGCCTTCACTACTGGTACTCCCTCGGCCTCCTTTTGCTGCGCTTTGATGGCATTGAAGAGCTTAACGACTAGAATGTGAAGATTTATCAGCGCTCCCTTTCCCTCGAGCACGCACCAGCCCATTCATATCAACTTACCACCACGCGTGGCCACCTTTTTCAGCTTCTTCTCGTAGTCTAGAGTGGTGTGGTCGGGAACAACTCGGTCCTTCTGGGCCAACTTCTTCTTTTCTGCGGTGAGAGCTTTTCTCGCCTTGTACTCCAATTTCTCCTCCTCGATCTTCTTCTCAATTCCTTTGCTTCTAGCCAAAATGGGGGCCTAAAAGGACAGGGAAAGGTTAGTCCCGCAACAGGTGAGCTGGGTGCCTATTCTTCAAGCAAAGTCCCGGCACGAGAAGGTGGGAAATTCGGGTCTACCTCCTTATCGGAGCGCTTCAGTTTGGTGCCAAGAATTTTGGCCATAGCATCAGCGAAGTCGGTTTTCGTTTTCTTGGGCTTCTTGGTGGGGCGTTCGAGATCGGCCAAATCATCCTCCTCGTCAGAACCCTCTTCCGAGGCATCGACGTCGCTAAATTCGTCTTTCTGCTCGGTAATGTCTTCCTCGTCTAACCCCTCCGAATCCACATCGCTCAGGCCCATGACCTCAGCCTCCTCAACCTCTTCAGGGAGGGAGGGTTCCTCTTCTTTGGTTGCTCTAATTCTCTTTGGCATGTTTTTGAGATCCTCTTCGCTGTCAAACTGGCAAAGAGAGGTTGATTTGTTGACTTGAATTCCGCCGGGAAAGACGCTACCACAAAAATTGCTCTTAAACGGTGGTTGTGGTGCAATGGTAATTCCTTTTTTTTTTCGAATGCGCTCGTGAATTGTGTGAAGTCCATTTTTTTCTTTTTTCTACATTCGCCTCCTGATGGAATCCGGTAGTTTGTCAGGGCGGAATCCCGAAACACATGTTTCGCCGGGATTTTGAAACATTCCCCTCTCCGTAATTGCGATAATGGATTCTACTACGAACCATGCTAACGGTTTGAAGTGGCTAGGAATTCATTAGAGATCTATCACCATTACAAATCGTGATATTATCGAAATGTGACGTAAGCTCCATGAGGAATACGCTAATTTTCCTGGGGGAAAAATCGACATTTCTCAACTCAGGAATGACGGTAGAAAGGGTAGAGGTTGATCTGAGAACGTCATCATTGAAGAATTGATTTTAGTTGGGTAGAGGCACTTTTACGTATAGGTTAGTTAAAGGCCTTGAACAAGCGAAAGAAAAAGTCAACTTGTTCCTTTATTCCATCCAACACTTGAGAAAAGAAACCCGAGCCCTCTCACCGGTCCACTTTATTTATCGCTTCTTGTGTACTTAATTTCGAACTACATACAATGGCTCCAAAGGCTGACTGGGAAAAATGTTCGTATTCATTCTCCGTTGAGTCTACACCTTGGAAAGCCATGTATTAAGCCCTTTATTTCTTCATCGTGCGTATAGATGACAAAAATGTTGAAGATCGCAAAGAGGAGAAGATTGTTGGTATGTTGATGACTATACTTTTGACCTGACGTGGGGGGTACTTCGTTCTCTAACCTCAACTGTTTTTGTTTAGCCCTTGATGAAGGCGATATTGCTCTCCTAAAAACCTACGTATGTTTACCCAAATTGTTCTGTTGCTCCACTTGGGTATTAAACAGGTCTTTAAACAGGGTCAAGGTCCATATGCTAAAGAATTAAAGAAGATCGAGTCAGACATCAAAGATATCCAGAAGAAGATCAACGAAAAGATTGGTAAGACAAGCCAGATGCAATGGAGCCTCTTCGTGTACTGATTTCTCGCATAACAGGCGTGAAGGAATCTGATACTGGTCTCGCCCCTCCTAACTTGTGGGATATCCCTGCCGATAAGCAAAGAATGCAGCAAGAGCAGCCACTACAAGTAAACGCCTATTCTTAGCTATAACCGACCGAAAGGGGGCTTGGCTGACCTGGTTTTCCCATTAGGTAGCTAGATGCACCAAGATCATCGAGAGCGAAGGAGAAGATGCCAAATATGTTATCAACGTTAAGCAGATCGCCAAGTTCGTAGTAGGCTTGGGCGAGAATGTAGCCCCCACTGATATTGAGGAGGGAATGAGAGTCGGGTAAGCTTGTGCCTTAACTTCCAATGTCTTGGATGCCACAAAAACTCAAGTTGAATCTTCTAGTGTTGATCGCAACAAATATCAAATTCAAATTCCTCTTCCACCCAAGATCGATCCCTCAGTCACCATGATGCAGGTTGAAGAGAAGCCTGATGTTACATACAGCGATGTTGGTGGTTGTAAGGAGCAAATTGAGAAGTTGAGAGAAGTAGTGGAGTTGCCACTTTTGCAGGTTTGTGGAGTCTATAGCCGTTTGGCCCGAGCACCAACTTCTAATACACATCTCAGCCTGAAAGGTTCGTCAACCTAGGTATCGACCCTCCAAAGGGTGTGTTGCTGTATGGCCCTCCCGGTACCGGTAAAACATTGTGCGCTCGTGCGGTTGCAAACCGAACCGATGCCACCTTCATCCGTGTCATTGGCTCCGAGCTAGTCCAAAAGTAATTCACCAACCAAGCTCGTTTGTTGTACCATGACTAATCCCGGTGTTCTGTAGATACGTTGGTGAGGGAGCAAGAATGGTTCGTGAACTTTTCGAAATGGCCCGTACCAAGAAGGCGTGCATCATTTTCTTCGATGAAGTAGATGCCATCGGTGGAGCCCGTTTCGACGACGGTGCCGGTGGTGACAACGAGGTTCAAAGAACCATGTTGGAGTTGATCAACCAGCTTGATGGTTTTGATCCCCGTGGTAACATCAAAGTACTCATGGCCACCAACAGGTAACTTTCTCATTGAGTAGATCGTATTGGAGCGCGCATTCACACCCGTCTCTGCTAGACCTGATACTCTTGACCCTGCTCTCATGAGACCTGGTCGTTTGGATCGTAAGATTGAGTTCTCTCTTCCTGATTTGGAAGGCCGTGCACATATCCTCCGCATTCACGCCCGCAGCATGAGTGTTGAAAGAGACATCCGTTACGACCTGATCGCTCGTTTGTGCCCCAACAGCACTGGTACGTAGAACACTGTGGTGCAATTTCTATGAGGACCCACTAACAACTCTCTTTCAACCACAGGTGCCGAGTTGAGAAGTGTCTGCACAGAAGCTGGTATGTTCGCCATTCGTTCCAGGAGAAAGGTTGCCACCGAGAAGGACTTCTTGGAAGCGGTGAACAAGGTGATCAAGTCCTACGCCAAGTTCAGCGCCACACCCAAGTATATGACTTACAACTAAGTCTCATCACCGTGTATTCAAGTTACCCTTTATACATTAATAAATCTTCAAAACTCTGCAACGTATCCAAGCGCACCTTCTCTCTTCATGAATCACACACCGAAAACAAATACACTGACATATACACATAACGACACAACAAACGAGAGTTCAGCTTGAAAAGATTTATTTTGGGCTTTCTCTTATCCACAGTCACTCACGAGCAACCGCGAATAATTGTCCTCGCTAGATCGGCAAACTAATCGCAGGACCAAGGGGAAAACACGAAATTTAGAATCTGAGCTTGGTGAAGAACCACTTGTTCTTGCCGGTAGTATAACGTTCCTCGAAGAGCTTCTTGACAGTCTTCTTGGAGGCGGCTCTTTGAGTGGGATCTTGGAAAGATTCGGTGGAGACGGACTTCTTGATCTCCTCCAATTCCAAACCGTAACGAGTGGGCATGATGTGGTTGTAGTTGACAACCTTGATGAAAGGCTTGACCTTGGAGCGCTTGGAGATACGCTTCTTACCCATGGACTTGTTTACCTTGAGGGGGTATCTTTCAACACCGGCAACAATGGCGTGACCATAGGGACGCTCCTTGGTACCCTCGTCAAAGTTCTTGACGACGACGACCTTCTTACCGGCATAACGACCTTGGAGAACGATAGCAACCTGGAAAAGACGATGGATGGTTTAGTGAAGTTCCAAGGATAAATGTTCCGTTCCACCCCAATATTCCCGTCGACTCACCTTACCGGGCTTGATGAACTTCACCATTGTGGTATTAGGAGTATTTGCCAAGAATTAGTGAAAGGAGTGTTCCATTTGTAAAATTTGCTTTTTAAACTTGTCTCCCCCACCCATCGAGTTCCCGAACCCCTTGCCCATCAAAAAAATTCCTTTTTTCTTCCGCAAATGAGGCTCGCCAAACCCCGACTAACTTGCTGCCTAAATCCACGGCTTCTTGCTTAAATCCATAGCTAGGTGCAGGTTGATCAAATCAGTGCACAGGTTAAGTCGGAAAAAAAGCTGCCGACTACCCCTGCTAATCCAAAGGGTTGTTGAGCGGCGATTGATGGATCAAGAGACAAAACCAGGCCCGACGATCTGAGGGTCGTTCTTTTCTCAACACCTTACAGAGCAAGATGTCTAAGCGCGGTACGTCAACGAGACTGATTTCCTGAATGGATGGATCCCGATGCTTGTAAAGATTCACACTAACCTTTCACTTCTCTTCAGGACGCGGAGGAGCTGCAGGAAACAAGTTTCGTATGTCTTTGGGTCTCCCAGTAGGCGCTGTTATCAACTGCGCCGATAACTCTGGAGCCAAGAACCTCTACATCATTGCCGTCACCGGTATCAAGGGTAGATTGAACCGTCTTCCTGCCGCTGGTGTTGGAGATATGGTCATGGCTACCGTCAAGAAGGGTAAGCCCGATCTTCGTAAGAAGGTTATGCCCGCTGTTGTCATTCGTCAACGCAAGGCCTGGCGTAGACGCGACGGTGTCTTCCTTTACTTCGAAGATAACGCTGGTGTCATTGTCAACCCTAAGGGTGAAATGAAGGGTTCTGCCATTACCGGTCCTGTCGGTAAGGAGTGCGCCGATTTGTGGCCCAGAATTGCCTCTAGCTCCGGTACTGTTGTTTAAATCGACACACCTTCTAGATAATAAATAAACATTTGAAAACACACTCTTCCCCAGCCCGTAGTCGTGGTTATGCTTTGTTTGCCGGTTGTTGTAACCAACGTGCCAGTTCACGTCATTGTTGGAATCGGTGCGATTTGGCTTTGTTGAATCCCCCACAATCAATGCAATCAGTCACTGCAAATTAGATTATCTTTTCAATAAGAACCCAGTCACCCTAATGTGTCACGATGAACACAAAAATTCTGCTAATGCTTGGTGCTTTAATTTAACTATTCCAATTCAAAGCGTGAACCACAACTTAACTGCTTCTTATTCCAACCCCTCCCACTTAATCTCATTTCTCCTGAAGCCTCTCGAATCCGTTCAATCTACCCCAGATGACTTCTTATATCCTTTGCGTGTTGTTTGGAAGTGTGTTTTTGCACCACATGTCTTGTCATTCCTTAACTCAGTTGCTTACATGCCTATTTGTTCAAGTACATCATCATTGGCGACACTGGTATCTATCGTAGCCCTTTTGACTGAATCGACCTCAGCGGCCTCTTAACCTTTGCCTTTCCTATGCCTACTCTCCGCTCTGCAGGTGTTGGTAAGGTAGGCTACTGCACACACCGAATGTCCCCATTTCTCCTCTTGGCGTAGTGGACTTACCGTTCGTTCTTCAGTCTTGTTTGTTGCTACAATTCACCGACAAGCGTTTTCAGCCAGCGCACGATCTGACCATTGGGTAACGGAGTTTATTTTCCCCTTCTTTCCCACGCAGCGTGAAGCTTATTCTATTGCATGCAGTGTTGAATTTGGTGCTCGGTTTATCACGGTATTTTGTGCATGTACAGCCCCGTACTTCTGAGGAGGTGTATTCAATATTCCTTTGCGTAGGTTGATAACAAGAGTATCAAACTTCAAGTCTGGGATACGGTAAGCCGAGTCTGCATCTCCCCTCTCAAGCCTGAGCACGGTTTTTATTGACCATATTGGACTGGCAGGCTGGCCAAGAGTCTTTCAGAAGTATCACCAGAAGCTACTATCGTGGCGCAGCAGGTGCCTTGCTTGGTAAGTGGCTGTCAGCTGTTCCAGCAATTGGTTGCCCCTGTACTTGGTACTAAATTTCCCCTTCGCCGCACAGTCTACGATATCACTAGGTTTGACCATGTTGATTTGCTTCACCGGGAGCATTTGTTGATCATTGAATATAGGAGAGAGACCTTTGAACATCTAGCGAAATGGCTAGAGGATGCACGCGAGCACTCCAACGACAACATCACCATCCTGCTTATTGGTAACAAGAGCGATCTAGAAGGGAAAAGGGCGGTAAGCAAAGAGGAGGGCGAGGCGTTCGCCAAGGAGCATGGACTCTTTTTCTTGGAGACATCGGCCAAGACCTCTGCTAACGTTGAAGAGGTAATCCACAGCCACCGCCTCAAACGGAATTCCACCCAGACCACTCACAGACTTCTTTCGTAGGCCTTCATCAACACAGCCGAGAGAATCTACGAAAAGATCCAAAGTGGAGTCCTGAACGTCAAAAACGAGGTAATCTTTCCGTCCACATATCCTGGCGCTAGACATCATCTCAACCAACTATGTTATCAAGTCCCATGGGATCAAAGTCGGTGTCTCGAACTCCGGTGGAAACAACCCCGCTGCCAACTCATCCACAGGAGGCGGGAAGTGCTGCTAATCGCCCTCCCCTGTACGAACTCTCACCACCTCTAGAAACTGTATCCAATCTAACCGTTTACTCCCCTATTCTGATAGAATAGATGCACTACCCTTAGGATACTTTTGCTCTTTATCCTATCGAAAGTCCCTGTTAACAATATATTCGTCAAGAAAGCTATAACGTCATTAAAGAAATATATTGTTGTATGATTCGATACAAGTAGCTAGCCTCATCATCCGCCCTCCCAATCTGGGTTCACAAATCAACAACAAATTTCTTTTCATCCGAATGATGTGTGGAATGATGTGGTATAATTCACTTGATCTTGATTCCCCCATTGGATTGCTTTTTCACCTGGACACACGTACAACTTGAATGGCTGGAAATACCGAAGAAGAGAGGATCCGCATCTCCCTCTGTCAGAAGTTCACCGAATCAGGGGAGAAGGATAGGTAACCGGCGTTTAGTCGCCTCTTCCTTTTTCTTGCCCGGCTAACTCTCGTTTCCAGGTTGCAATCCCTACTGCAGGAGCGGCTGCGAGAGTGCGGTTGGCTGGAGAACATCAAGAGCCAGTGCTCTGAGATGGTCAAGGAGAAGCTGAAGACCGATGGGGTCACCGGAGTTTCCGTGAACGAGATGGTCTCCCAGATTACCCCCCACGCGAGGGGTACCGTGCCGGAAGACATCAAGGCCGACATGCTGTTACGGATAAAAAAGTACCTGGAGGAGAATCTGCCCAACTGACTCACCGGTTCGACTTTTCCCCAATACGACGTGAGGCCCCTCTCGCGGCCACCGATTTTTTACGCCTAATTATGGCCTAGCCCTAAGACCCCCTTGGGACTTCTTCGAGGTTAATGTGGTTTTCCAGGGGGAATCCAGCTCCCCTAAACCCTTTCTTACGCTGTTCATTCGTTTGGGGGAGGGTGAAGGTTCCCCACGAGACGAAAGAATAAATTGCCAACAACAATACTGGTGTTTATATGTGAGCCTCAGACCCGTGCAATGGATCCATCTGGTATGTGGCGCGGTCAACGGCCATCCGTACGTACGTAACGAAAAAGGTTGGTTTATTTTCAGGGGGGAAGGTGTCCTTCAACCAACCAGCTATAAATACACTGATGTTAAGTTAAGGAAGGATGGCCCACGGTGGCCTTAAATACATATCTAAACACTGGTAAGTTATATGGATATTGCGGGTCTACACACCCACCAAGTCTCAGTAGACTGGCGCAAGGGCACTCAACGGAGCCGCTTGGTCGGTGTTGTTCTCGGCCGGGGTCAGCGTGAACTTGGGATTCAGATTACTGACTGGCCCCTTTCGACTGCGATTGGCGAAGTTGCGCTCCAGGTCAGGCCCTCTGGGCTGACGTATGGGTACGACCGAGGGAAATCCGTCTGGCAGCTTGAAGCTGCTTCGGAACGGCGAGCGGGAGGAAGGCGAATGCTGGCCCAGGTCCCCCATGCTCTTGGAGAACTTCGACACCGGTCCGGGGGAGAGTCGGGACCGAGCAATGGGGATGGGCAGCTTCTTCGCCAGCTGGGTTTTGATCGGGGTCGCCTTACGATACACCTTGGAGCATTTTCGGTTCCCTTCCGTCTCACTTTTGTGAAGCATCCCCAGCTTCTGGGCGAGGGTGTGGACGATCTTCTTGGTGATCGTGGTGGGTGAGAGGAAGATGGTCAGTTCCTCTTTGGTTAGATCGTCTCTGAATGCAACCATCTTGTCGTAGACCTCGCGCACCTCAGGGTCTTCTAGCATTTCAAGCAGATTGCCGGAATCTAGAGAATTGAGAGGGGAGGGGATGAATCAGTGGCCCACACCCACCCACCCCATTCATCACTTTCCACTTACCGGCCATCGGAGACGTCGGGACCGACTTCGACTTCTCCCCTTTCTTGAGTTTCTCCTTCTTGGACTTCTCAACCCCCAGTCTGTCGGGGTCCTTCTTGCCTTCCACTCCTCCAAGGACTGTGCGCTTGTGCTCGACCTTCAATTTCCGTCCGCCGATCTCGTATCCGTTGAGCTGGGCGATGACCTGATCCGTCTCCTCCGCCGTCTTGAAGTTGGCGAAGGCCAGGCCACGGAACGCCCCGTTGTCGTAGTGGTAGTTTAGGGCGTAGGGCTTTGGCAACGACAAGGCGGCCTAATCCCCGAACACGTTTAGAATGCTGATGGAGGTGGGGATGGTTACGGTGACCACTATACCAATGAAGATAGCAGGGTGTCTCTCTTGGCAGAAAAGGGGATATTCTTGATCACCACCGCGGTAGAAATGATCTCCCCTTGAATGGGTTCCACTTCGACCTACAGGGAAGCCATGCAGTCAGTACAATGTTGATTGCTGGACCCACACATGGCTACGGATACCTTCAGTGGGCCACCACCCGATTTGCCACTGCCTTCCTGGCTCGACCTCTCACTGTTCTCGTTCGCGGGGGATTCAGCGGAGTCGCTCTGCGTCTCTGAGTGGGAGTCGTTGTCGAACATGACATTTTCAAAGGAGAGCTCGAGATCCTCGTGATTTCCGCTCATGACTTCGATGGTTAGCGATGTGGGTGGGAGGAGTCAATGAGAAGAAAGGAGTGACCAATGGAAAAGGGGAATAAACCGTCACAAAGAACACAATTCAGTCCAGCGGAGAGAGGGCGTCGGATTAAATAGGGAACGGGTGGATCCCGTGTCGACGAATGGGTGCGGATGGGTGTGAATCGCTGCGTAGGGAGATGTGGAATGTGTAGAGTGGGATGCGCTTGATGTGTTGGCTGTAATGTGATCATGGATGTGACGCCAGAAATCCCCTGAATTGTGGCCAGGATCTAGATACTTCTAAAACCCACCCGACCATAACATCGCTCCCTGAAATTCCCTTATTCTCCCATTTGCCCATCTGAGCTCGTGCCGTCTTTTAGTTCCGATATGCGGACAGTACCCCGCACTTCATGTTGTGTGAGCAGGAATAGGAGTAAGCCACCAGCACTCCAAATGCCCGCCTTCTTTCTTCCTAAATCCGAATCACCTTCGCCCTCGCCTTTGTGATCATGATGAACGAATTGCCACCATCATCTTGTGGTTGTTGGGTAGTTGCTGGCGTGTCACTTGACCAGATGAGTGAACAATGATGTGTTGCTTGATACGGTCCTTGATACGGTTCCTCCATCAGATGCATGACAATTCCCAGATCCATCCAGAAATAACTGGTTTGCATTCCAACTTGGTCATCCGGTTGTGTCATCTCACTCCAGTGTTCTTGGTGGAGAAGCTGGATCCTGATGTCCTTTGCCACGAGGGTTGGCACGTATCTTCATGCGATGTGTACCTCCGATGAATGGGATGAATTGCAGGTCAGGATTGTTGTTGATCTTTTCTATGTCGGATCCTGGCCTGGGTTGACCGCAACGAAGCCGTCTTTGCTGCAATTAGCAAAGGATTAGTTCTTATCCCCACAAGCTCCAACCTTACTCACATACAGATGTATTCGGGGTGGGGCACCAAGTCTTGCGGGATCTCGTCGATGCCTCATGGCACTGCCGAAACTGGATTGGATGCTTTGTCGCGCTGGCGGTCCTACCTTTGTCAATCCTCTCTGCTGTAAGGTGCCGCGAAAACCAGAAATCCCACAGTATGCGTCACGCTCACGTCCTCACACCAGACTTTTGAGGATTTTCGATTGGGCCGAGTTGGGATTCGCGGCTGCGTCCTGTCGGTACAAAGTATCGAAGTACCCTCCTTCTGATCCGCAGCAAATGGAGCGGAGTGCATGGTTACTCTTTCTTCCAGGACAGTTTCGTGCTTTCATAATACCAAGGTATGCTCAAGGGGCAGTGGCTGTCAAAATCATTGGTTGATGCCGTGGCCAAACCAATGCCACTGCTCCGAAGCATCCAGTTCAACATTATTAGTGGAGAGATTAGGTCTTTATTAGGGAGCAATGGAAGCCCTCTAGAGTCGATGAAAAGGCCTACCCCAAGACACTACTCATTCACTTGATCTTTCCCCACTGAGGTCCAGGGTATGTACACTATGTACTACACAAGTAACATTGTAATATAGGCTGATGATGCTTAGATCCAAAGGCCTGTGGCAACAGTATGCATGCTACATGTTAAGCTCAACTGGTGATTGGGAGTAATTTGGAGCCATTAATGCATACGTATGCTACTTCTGGCACAACCTTTCCTTACACGCTACTGAAGTACCACATGGAAGTTATCAACCATTCAAGTCCTTAAAATCACACACCTTTCAAAAAATTGGTTATACTAGAGCTTGGCCTACTGTCATCCCTAGTGACCAATTACTTGACTTTTCACGTACTAAGCCTGTCTCAAGTGAAAGACCTTCCTCAAATTGACGTGATAAAAGTTGAGTATTAGATTACTACTTGCTAACAGTAATCTGGAGAATAAAAGTAACAAAAAAGATTCACTCCTTAGCTCATTGAATTGGAAGAACATATTTGGGTTTTGTTCAAAAGAGCTAGAAAGCTTGGGGTCAATTGGATAAACTTGAAAGCTTTGATAGCTCCACTAATTCAAAGAATTGCCAATATCATATCAACTATACCTCAAGTTCTTGATTCACAATCAAGGAACCAGTCTAGTTGGGGCTTTAGATAATTTTGAAATGAATAAGCTAGGTGCCAGGGCTTGCCGACTGAAGGAGTCTGCCAATATGATGGCGATAAAATCGAATGACAGTATTACCGAGTGTATTAGCCAGCAAGGTGGACACTTTAGGTAATGCAGTTGCTAAACCAAATATTTCACCGTGAATTCCGCCTACTCATATTAGTCCCCATGCATAGGCTTATACCCGATCAACGCTCTTAAGACAAAGTTTACTCAATTTTGTCTAAACTCTAGGCCACGAATCATTCAAAGCAGAGCAAGTTGCCAAATCATCCAGCCTCAGTTCAGGCATTGGATGCTACGTGGCGCTAAGACATTTGTGCAACTAGCCGTGTAATGTGCAAATCATTGAAGATATTGGTTAGCCAGTAGAATGGGTGGTTCAGGACGATGCTATCAGTCGCCCATATTGACATTGCTCAAAAAGTGGTATGGGAATAGTTGATGCATCAGCCAAACTCCACCATCGCAATATCAAACATATGAGACTTGCTTGATAGGGGTCAACATACTGGGAAAAGTATGCGATATGCGTTTTCAAATATGCCACCAGCATTGGCATACAGAGACATAGAAGAGTCGAGCATCAGCAATTGTTCTCAACAACCGATTGAAATAGACGAAATCTCATCTCGAAATGAACGAGGAAAGCTACAATGAAGTCATCGCTTAGGCCTCCAAAAGTGGCTTGGAGAGACATATGCCGATTTTCAATAGTTACCAAGGATTGGAACAAACGGGTATTATCCAGCTTCAATACAATGGACTTGCTAATCACTTCCCGTTCAGGGGAGGTGCATCAGCAGTGCCGTACTCCCACGGCCCACGCATGGGGCAATATGTACATAAAAGCGTTGCCTTGCTCCATGTACCCAATAGAACGTAACACTATTCCCGTTTCGGCCCCTTAGCACTGTTGATCGCACGTTGCGTTAATCCCGGATCTCATTATTGGAATTTCTTATTTATTGCTCTTCCGCACCAGCATATTCAAGACATACACTTCGATTTCTCCACATCACACTCGGTCGACCCCTCTTCAGTCAAGAGCTGGCAAAGTCGCAACTCTAAAAACGTACATCTAACTGATATTCTACCATGACACTTCCTCCAGCCGGAGCAGAGCCTCCATTTTCGGTCATGATCATAGGCGCCGGCCTTGGTGGCCTCACAATGGCCATCCTCCTACAAGAGGCAGGGATCGACTACCAGGTTTATGAACGAAGCAGCGAGGTTCGAGCCCTTGGCAGTGCCACCAACCTAGGCCCAAATGTCCTTCCCCTATTCGAGCAACTTGGACTTTTGGACGAGCTGTACACGATATCCAAGCCTTCTAGCAAGGTCAATGTATACAGAGAGAGCATGAGACGCATTGGTATCATCGACTATGAAAAGTACGCCAAACAGTACGTATGCCCGTATTTGTCCTTCGTTTCCTACTTCTAAATACAAACCGGGTGTTCAACCAGGTGCGGCTATGTTTCCCGCAGTATGGCCAGGCCAGACCTTCATGCCCTGCTGCTCTCTCGTGTCCCTAAAGAAAAGGTCCACCTGGGCAAAAAGGTCCTGTCCATTGAGCAGGATTCTGATAAGGTTAGCATCCACTGCGCCGATGGTTCCACCCACACTGGCGATATTCTCATTGGGTCCGATGGTGCCTACTCAAAGGTGCGGCACAGCCTCTACGAGGACATGAAATCTCGGGGAATTCTTCCCAAGGCTGATGATGAGAAGCTAACCGCCTGGCACATGAGTGTTCTTGGCATTACAGGTCCGATGGATCCACAGAAGTACCCGGTTTTACTGGAGCCAGGTACGCGATACGAGAGTGTCATTGGGAAAGACAAGCCCAACACGGTATGGCAGGTTGTCACTATCTATCTAGATCGAGGCATTTCGCACTAACAAACAAGCAATAGTGGCGATACTTCACGATCCCGGGCAATCGTATTTGCTGGAGAATTGACCATCACCTGGCCTACAAAAACGGCAAATCCGCAGCCAATCTGCCCGAGTGGGGCACTCAGTCCAGGATCAAGACGGATATTCCTGAAAGCTGGCACAATTTCCCGATCCCGATCGGCGGCACCATGGGCGACCTTATCAAGAACACCCCGGAGGACACTATCTCGAAAGTGGTGCTGGAAGAGAAGCTCTATGAGACGTGGCACCATGGGAGAGTGGTGCTCATCGGCGATTCATGCCACAAGATGCTTCCGAATTCGGGCCGCGGTGCGGTCAACGCCATGCTTGACGCGGTAATCCTGACGAATGCTCTGTTCTCCATAACTGGCCGTGAAAAGCCAAGCAGCGAGAAAATCGCCGGCGCATTTGAAGAGTATTATCAGGAGCGGTATCCGCACGCGGTTGCTGAGCTCGAGCGCAGTAGACGCATGGCTCGTGTCGTGGCCGGTCAGGTGAGTTGGCGAGTTGTGGGGGCACGCCTGTTGGATTCGCTAACCTTTGCTATTTCATAGTCTTGGTTCGACACCGTGGCTCGTAAGGTTTTCTTTTGCTTAATGCCTGAGCGTTTTCAGACCGACAGCTATTCCGCTATGCTCACCTACCGACCGCAGCTCAGTGCCAGCATCCTACCTCAGGTGCCAGAACGAGGCACCCATCCAGCTCAGCCCCAAAGAGTATCGAAGACGTGTTCCTGAGATCCATGCTTGTCGTTCTTACCTTTGTCCATCGGGATTTCTTCCTGCGGCCACCAAGACCCGAAAACCTGCGTCCAAACTCACCTTTCTTAATCCAAGCGATCATGTAACCTTCCGCCATAATCATGCATAATAACTGATTAAATTACAAAGTGTGGTGTTGGATCCCGATATTTCTAAATTTACCATCTGGTGAAGCTTCTCATCATCGTTGTACCACACATCACTAGTAACGCGTGCTGATACTTCCCAGTGTGGCCAAGCCACATATCCACACCAATATTTCTTGAAAGCTTCTTGATCAAAGCTAGCTGTGCCGACCTCACTATATCGTCGGTGAGATTCTTGAACCCCAGGGGCAACACATCAAGCCTTACTCTGAGAGAGACTATGCCTTTCTGATTGGCAGTACGTACATGCCGAGTAGCCAGAGCACTATCTTCGCTATCGACCTTCGATATCACTTTTAAAAATTACTGGATGGCATGTACTTATCGTGGGTAACACTCAAGTATTTCGGCCGTTGTTACGCAATCTTACCAGACAATGACTGCCTTTGCTTGTGTTATAATTGTTGTAAAAAAAATTCGGAATTCCACCTAAATATTCACCTAACTTAGTCACTTAGATCATTACCTTCAAATCCTAGAGAATACTGACCAAATTCCTTGTCGGGATTTACTTAGAATATTTACCCAGAACATGAAAATTAGATAAGTTGTCCAAACAGCCCCAAACTTTGCACACATGTTCTTGGGACCTTCCTTAGCCTATTATACGTGTTTGTAACGCCAAGACCATGAAAAAGTATAGATACTACTTTTACATTCAATAAATCATCAAGTGAAAACTACATAATCTACTTGTCCTCCCAATCACTTCCAATATCTCCAAGACTCATACAACATTTTTGACATAAGCCTAAGTCTTTGAAAAGCTTTCTTAACCACATCACTACTTTTGTAGCCTCACCAGCTGCAATATACCCTACCTCTGTTGTAGAAAGTACCTCAGTTGGTTGCTTTCTTGAATTCCATTAAATTGCTCCTCTACAGTAAAGAAAGTTGTATCCTGTGATGAATCTTCAGTCTTCTAAGTTTGTCCCCAATCATCATCAGAGTATCCCACAAGATCTTGCTCTGAATTCCTATAGGTTTACTTGAAGCTTGAAAATCCAGCACCCTAACTGATTTTTCTCAACTCCAATATAACTAATCCCAGACACAATTTATTTTATCCTGTCTCAGAATCTATTTTGGCTATCACACCTGATTCATTTCCATGTGGTCATTATATTATCAACCAATCTGCCATGCCTTCTCAGGTGACCAGTCATCTGAGATCTATCCAACCACATTGCAGTTGCCAGGACATCAGCTAATTGATAATGCCATTTTCACATATTCTATCTGCCTAACAACATCCAAGTGGATTTCAATTAATCCAGTCTCTTGGTGCTTACTAATTCAACTTGATCAGAAGAAGTATGATGAAACTTTACTGCAACTTTTTGCTTAGTGTGTGGATTGGCAAAGTTAAGATTGTGTCTCAGCAAAATTAACTCAACAATTCTCTTCTAGTCTCTACCCATGCCTAGCATATCTAGCACTCCCAAGAGCACCAAGCCTAGCCTGCATAGCAACCCAACTCCATTGCTCTCATAGCCAAACCCAGCTATATATAAGACCAATATAAGACCAGAATCCTTGTGCTAATATTTATGACACTCTCTGACAATTCTAAGATCCTGTACTTAATTGTCTTGTTGGTTCAGTTAACCCTTTCAGGAGCTTTATTACACCTTTCTTTTGGATACAATATTTTTTTGTTGAGTTCCTTTACATTCAAATGCATTACACAATGTCCTCAGCTGCAAGCAATTACCTTTGCATATCTCAAAGACTCTGACAACAATGTCCTGGTCTTCAGCTGGTACTACAAGGTCTAGCACCTCACCTGCCAGTCTTTTCAACAAATCCTTGCAATATTCAAGTGCATTCACTTGTGCACTGCTCTTGAAGAAGTACTGCAACCTCTTGGTGTGCCTATTGATGTTCTAAAGTTCCACTGTAGGCTTTGTGATAGTCTTCTGCATTCTTGATGTTGTTGCATTATCTGTCAGTGGGATCTGCACTCTATCTGCAATGGAAGATGTGAAGGCTCTATAGACAAGTTGCCCTCCTCTGCAAGCTCATCTATCTCACTGGAGAGTAGCTAAACTGGATGCACATCCAACTCAAGTAAAATTAGATGTTATCTTGCTGGTAATTCTTCTTGGCTATTACAGAATTCAGCCTGTGGTGGGCTGACAGCATTAATTGGTAATAACTGCAACTTTTTTCTTATGCTTCCTGGCCTCTGGCTTGGGTAGATGTTTTCCCCTTTACCTTTAATTTTATCACTGCCATGTCTTTGACTGCTACTTTGACCATGTGCTTCTTGTATTGTACTACATTTCCTCCTTGACAGATACTTCACTGATGCATAGGCATTGGTCTGCTTGTCCCTAACTGGCACTCTCCTGGCAACCTGTTGTATCTTTGCTGCTTGTTTGAGCTTTTAGCCCTGCTTGGGACAGGCTGTAGAAAGCGATGCAGCTTTGTATCACTGCCAAGCACTTCACTAATACCTTGACTGAGTGCTTGTTATATTGAACTATACTTCTTTCCTTGATAAACAGCACACTGAAGCTTCTGTTTCTGCCTGTTAGTTTCTTAGCGGCACTCTTTGGGCTACCACATCACTTTGACACTTGTTTCAAGCTTTCAGCCCTGCTGTGACAAGCTTTTGAGGAATGCCACTGGCTTTTAGCCATGGCACCATTGTTCTTCTTCCTTTGATAGTGTCTGCTATTTCTGAGATACTTCATTGCATATCAATGCTGGCCCAAAATTCATTTGCTAGCTTGAATTCAAGATAATGCCCCTGGTATGCTGTCCTTAAGGTGAGGCCATGCTAGACTTCTTACAGACTCTTAAAAAATGATGCACATTTCATGATTGCACTCATTGACTTTATGGATCTTGCATGTCTTTTGATTTTCAGGCTGGGGTATAAAGATCACAGTCTCTCCCTCACATGCTGTGATAGGCATTACTTGGGCTTTATCTTTGGGCACTGTTGTGGTGCTTTAAAGACTGTATGGTATTCCTCTGATATTAAATTGGGAAGTGACTCAGTTCTGGAATGTGACATGGAGCTACTTGAGTTCCTTCTTTGCAGCCTAAATACAGCTCTCTCTACCTAAGATATTGATTGGTCTACATTTGATACCTGCGCATGCTGTCTCCAGAGTATTTCCTGATTTCTCTGGGCCATTGCTACTATCTTATTAGCCACTGCACCTGATTGACTCATCAATGCTTTGGTATAAGCTGACAGCATATTTGCTTATACTAGTAGTGGTAATGTTATGAGGGTCATTTGCTGGTCTTCCACTGGAGGTACTGCATTTGCTATATTCTCATATGCCTGAGCATCATAGTCAGCTTACTGCTCCACAGAGATTATCATTTACCTCCTTGACTGAGAGCCTGCAAAGTCCACATTAATATTCTCAGTAGGAACACTGAAACATAGCTGTTTGCC